>JAYKTE010889042.1:0-16819 GCA_036873565.1 Xipholeptos notoides
TACACATGTCTAATAATATATATATTCATAGATATATTATTGTATCTGTATTATTAAGTACTTTTTGGGTCATTTCTGATTTCCTCAAAAGTGTAGTTGTCTATAATAGGTTTATTTATTTTTCCGCTGATTTCAATGCTTTGCAGTATTCACCTCAAGTTCCTTGGGATTGTTCCTAGTACTCCAGAGATGATTGTTGTATATTTGTACCTGGTTTTAGTTTACAGGGTCCAATACTTTTCTTATTATCTCTGCTGTCCTTATAAGCACAGTAAGAGGTTTATTTTGCCATTGATCCCAATCTCATGTAGTCTTCCAGCTAGGTCTTTTGGGATTGTTCCTAAGGCTCGGATAATGATTGGTGCTACCATTATTATTATTATTATATTTAAATTCTTTTAACCCTTTGCACCCTGAAAAGCTGATATATTGGCACTTGTGACCTAGCGAAAAAGATTGAACGTCTGATATTTTGGCACTCCATGATTGGCTCATTGGTAATTTTGCTAATTACGTATCGTCTTCTTTGCTAGTTATCCCTTTTTACACCAGGGTCCAAAGGGTTAAGCATGATATAAAAACACTTATCAGGAAATTGGAAAAATAAAGAAAAAATAAGTAGACTGGATATCTTTGTTCTTTTTAATCAAATCTGTTTGAATAAAAAAAAATTCTGTCTAAAGATACATACGGACACTCACGAATATGTATAATTGGGCAGCATTTTCTATTCAAGTTTATAATGGAAAATATTTAAAATCATTAAAGCCTGATGCAAAGAAAGTGATCAGGAAATTAGAAAACATAAAGGAAAACAAAATAATTAAACAAAAGATGTCTGTTCTTTTTAATCAAAACTGTTTCAATTATATGTTTGTGAGTGTCCGTTCATGTGTGTGTGATTTTTTATTTTACTAAAAGACCCAACACCCCATATAACACCCAACAAAGTCCCCAAAAGAAAAGATTTATTTAATGATAAGAAACATTAAACTATGCTTGAACTTGACTTTGATTAATGAGTGTTTTTCTTATTTAAAGATATATTTTTAACCCACATCATGAGACTGAATGACAGAAAAATTTATAGCTTATTCAATTCCTTTTGATAAGTAATTCAATTCAATCAACTATCCCCACCCTGCCCTCCTCCTCCTCCTCCTCCTCCTCCTCCTCTTCTTCTTCTTCTTCTTCTTCTTCTTCTTCTTCTTCTTCCGTATTGTTATTAAATCTATTTTTTTTTTACAATTTTCTTATCTTGTTCCTCACTTTGCCTTTAAATTCCACTAACAGATTCAGTCTGTAAAACTCAGAAGAAAGTTTTCTTTAACTTTCCCCTAGAGAAATTTGATTCCCTTAATCCCATTAATTTAATTCATTATTTCAGTCTTAATCTACAAATTGGATGCTGAAATTTTAGCTAGCTTTGTCCCAAAATATGACCAATTAAATTTCAACTTTTTATTTATTGCTGCAATATTTACTGCATCAATGATGGCTTTTTTTTAAAGATTGTGTTATTTTTATTAAATTCTCACAAATGTGCCACATCTGTGCTTGGGGAAAAATAGTGTGATGTCTGGGGAAGTATTGGCATTCATTTAGATATGTATTTTTTTTCGATCCAGAGTGTAGGTCACAGAATGAAAAATCTAGAGTGATATAGATATTTGATCTGCAGCCTATAGTATGATGTTATTTTCAGTGGAGTAATAGCATTTTTTATTTCATCCTAAGTGTAGGTCACAGAATGAAGAATCTTGAGTGATATAGATCTTTGGGTCTACCACTTAGAAAATGTTTTGCAGTTTTAATCTTTAGTTCTTTTTCCCTTCATGTGATTGTTAAAACACAAAAGAAAAGAATAGTTAGAATCTTATTGAATTCAGGTCCTCCCTCTTTTCTCTTTCTCTTTCTATATGTATATACATATATATCTCATTCTCTATCTCTTTATCAGGCTACTTATTTTCTTATACAAGTTCCTCATTAAATATCTCTCTTGTTATTTATGAAGTTCTACTCCCAGCCTCACCAAAATAATAGTAAAACAAAACAAAAATAATCTAATTTTTTTATTACTTTGAATAAATCCAAAATGGCTAAACTTTTTTATTCAGAATTTATTTTCCTTGCAATCATGTTTTTTCTTGGGAAAATGACAGCACCAAATTTAAAAGGTAAGTCAGATTTTATGTCTTATTTTCTTTCTTGGTTTTTACATATTGGTTGATTCATATTTTAGTGGTCTTAAATACTCTAAGTTGTTAGGACTTTTTTCGAACAAATTATTTTAAAGTAATTAAAATTTTTGGTTTGTTAGAAAAAAAGGGAGAAAAAAGAGAGTAAATAAGCATTAACTAAAAGTGTTTGACTAAATAGTCAAGTCTGTTTTTATGAAAAAAATATAATTGATTTATTTTGGAAAAAAAAACTTCTTTTAGAAATAGTTACCAGTATCAGAAAGTTTTCAGAAGTAAGAACCTCTGAAATGGGAATCTACCCTAAAATAACTCCCCTTTAAACATATGTATGGATACTAAAATAACATTTTGATAAATTTTTCTTGTTGTCATTCTTACTTCATATTGTCAGAAAATATTTATTTCATATATATATGTATATCACTTTTATATACATATATATATATATAGGCTTTACCATATCAATTGTTTTTTTCGATCTTTATAAATTCTTTACCACAAAACATATTTTTGAATACACAAACACACACACATACACATATATATATGATGATGGACTTACCAGTCGATTCTAATGTATGAGGGTTGACAACTTATTATACTTAGTTTGGTGTTTTATACTTACACTTACTCAAACGTAAGTGGCATTTAAGTCATGCAAAGAAGTCCACAATATGTACTACCAATATTGACAGTTCTTGGTTGGGGATGCTTTGATGCTCTTTTTGTGCAAATTTTAGTTTGTGTTTTTTGTAAGTACAAGATTTTTTCTTTCTAAGAAAAAAACGAAAATTATTATTACAAACTGTGTTATAATAACCAATTTCTCAATTTTGATCCTTTAGCAGCTATTTCTTTAGCTTGAAAGCAAATTGAATTTTTTCTAAGAGTCTGAATACCCCATATATCAAATTTTAAATCTCTAGACCATAAATTCTCAAAGTAGTTTGGGAAAACTGTTACTCAGACAGACAGACGGATAGATAGACAAGGTCACTTTTACATATAGAGAGATAAGATTTTAATCAATATCTAGTTATCAGAAAATATCTGGTAAAACTTGTAGTATTTTTTAAGGCTTTATCTTGGGTGAGATCTATTGCAAAACAATAATACACAACCAGGCAGGACTGTAAAATAAGATGACTGATCAACACTAAAAAATATATGTGTATAATAATCAAAACGGAATAAAGAATATACTGAAAAATATCAGGATGAAGATTTATTCAGGTAAAACACCGACACATGTTTCAACATAGAAACTTTCATCTAAATATTTCATTTAAGGATGAGATGAATGTTTTGCACAGAATATGTATAAAAATCAAAATGAAGTAAAGAATATCTGTAGAAATATCAGGATGGAGATATATGTAGAAAAATGCTGACAAATGTTCTGACATAGAAATAAATGTAAAAACATCAGAATGAAGTTCATCATCCTTCATCCGTCATGATTATTTAGCAATTTCCATGATTTCAATGTTTTAAGTAATAAATTTAAATCCTTTACTTTTAAAAACAGTTCCAATACAAAAAAACTGAATAGAAAAATAATCCGAACCATCCACAGGTTATGTGCTTACGTTTAATACTTAACACGCCAAGATTGATTGTCTAAAAGCAGAGAAAAACTTTTTCACTCAGACAGACAGTAATATCCATTCCACTATATACATAAATACATACATACATACATACATACATACATACATACATACATAAATTCATTTATTTTTCTTATATATCTCTTAGAATTATTTTTAAAACCCTTCATATATTTATACATTTTTTATTTATTATCATCATTTATTTATATATTTATTTATTTATTTATTCATTTATTTATTTTTAAGACCATCTTTAAATTATATTTTTTTGTGCTTTTTATATTTTCCCAACACAGTTTTTTCCCTTCACTCACAACCCCTTACACACTCACATATTTTATTTTACTTACACTAACCACCTAACCAACAACACATTTGTAATACATTTTTGACTTGTATTCCAAATGCTCTGCAACTTTTTAATTCTTTTTTCCCTACATATCTCTTTTGTCTTAAAATTCCTTACCATTTGATTCCTGACCCTGTAGGGGTGGTGGTCCCGATGGTTGAGAAATACTAAACCCATATATATATATATATATATATAAAATAAATTATAGTTCTTCTGAAGCATCATAAAATTATTAGTAAAATGACATATTTTTTAGAAGGCAGTTATGATGCGTTGGTGTCATTGGTGGCAATATTTTGAGGGTAGCCTCTTCTTCAGGTCTGCTGTTTGCTTTTATGGCCTCAACGTTTCTAGCTGTCCTATATTCTTTCCTCCTTTCTTTCCTTTCTCTTCTCTTTCCCCTTATAGTGGTGAACAAGGGGTCATCTTATCATGGCTCTGATTTGACTGTAATGTTCCCTTGTTTCTGTACCAGTTTTCCTTTTATATATTTTCTATTTTTATTTAATTTTACTTTTTTATATTCCTTTTTATTTTTTTCCCCTTCTCCCTTTTTTTCTTTCTTCAATCACCTTTTCCCCTATTTTTATTATTAGCTAAATATGAAAAAGAAACATTTTTATGGTAAAGTTGTCTCTGTCTCAATAAGTTTTGTCAATAGTGAAACTCTGATATAAATCTGATTTTTCTTCTTCCCTCTTTTAACAGGAGAGTGCAGCATTCCCAGTATTCAAAATGGCCTTCTTCTTCATTCTCTTTCAAACACATTCACAAAACTTCCCCACAATACTCGTATTTACATTACATGTGATAATGGGTACACAAATGATGGACCACCGAGTATTGTCTGTCAAAATGGAACATGGTTGAACCAACTTCCAAAATGCCAACCAAGTAATTATAAAACTTAGTCTTTCTACGAATAGTTTTCACCACTGATGTTTTTTTTTATTGATGCCTGCAGTCATTTTTTTTCTCTTTAGAAAAATGTCAATCACCTTTGATTTTGAATGCAAACATTTCTGCCAAAGTGGCCATAACGGATTTTGTAGAACATGGGAATTCTTTGAATATCAGCTGCAATAATGGATATAGTCTGGAAGGTTTGAACAGTACAACCTGTCTTTTTGGAAAATGGAAACCAGAACCACCAATGTGTAACCCAAGTAAGTATGAATAAAGAATTTATTTAACTTTGATGGGTTTTACGCCCAAATAAAATATAACGACACAGACCCAAATTTTGTTTAAAATTGACTTAATGCAAAGGTATAAGTAAAAGCAATAGAATAATTATATGGTGTTATATTCAGCAAAAGTTCATAGCTATTTGGGTGACCCTATATCTATTTACCTATATTGTTGTTGATTAACTGTATTAATTTATTTACAAATTTTAATTTACAACTCAATAATAAAAATAATATTTGGTATATCTGGCATTAAAAATTCAATTTCTCAAACTAAATTATTAGGTATAATTCAAGCATTTTAAATCTACATATAAAATCATCAAAATTATCATCTACAATACAGTTCTATATTAAAATAATATTGGTTAATAAATAAATAAATATGTCCCAATTATATTATTACATATTAGATAAATCAAGAAATATATATGTATAAAATTAGAATAAAAATTGTTATATATGGAAACATTTATCACCTCTGGGAAGAGAAATAAGTTAGGCTCTGTGGACATACAAGTGTTATTTTTTAAATCAAGACTGTAACGGTGCTCTCAAAAATAATGAATAATAAATGGCCACCGGGTCTCCAATTTTTTTTCAGTAGTTACACGGCTGCAGTTTCTGCAGGCTCTGCCTTTTCAAATTACCTTTCTTTTGACTTTTTTTTCTTTTTGTAGAAAGCTGTACAACTGTACAGATCCAAAATGGTGTTGTGGTTTACCAAGAAAACTTCTTAATGACTTCCATCAACATTGCTCATAATCAACAAATTCTTCTTAGTTGCAATAATGGCTATAAAATATCAGATGTCAAAGTGAACATTGTCTGTCAGTTTGGACAATGGTCAGCACCATTTCCTTATTGTGAACCAGGTGAGACCTTTATTTTTCATCATTTGATAACTAGTAGCATAGTGGTCATGCTAGTCTCAGCCAAAAGGGAATGAATCTGTGAGATCACTGGAACCGATGAGAATTTATTATAACATGTTAGATTTCTTTTATTTACAAAAACTATGCATTTGGCCAGCTTTCTTGAACGCTATCTGAGTCTGATGTAAATTTCTATGATGATACATCCCGCTTTATTTCGTAATCATTTTTTTTACAACACTAGTAATATTTGTTAAATAAATGAATTGTTTATAAGAGTCAAAGAAATTGTAATTAGGTTTCTTTGTTTATTGATATATAACATTCCTTGTAAGGTAATTAATGCTGGATCTTTTGCTTTCTAAGAATTATCTGAAATAAATTTATTTATGTCTGAAAACATAAGTACTAAAATTATTTGTGTGATAATTTTTATAACAATAGAGACAATTCTAATTAGATCTCTTTGTTTATTGATATATAACATTACTTGAAGGATAATTTATGGTGGTTCTTTTGCTTTTAAAAAATCGTATGAAAACAAATTTGTTTGTAGACAAAGAGTTTTAGTTTTATACTCCATAATAAAGACCTTCATATGTTTATTCATTTATATATACTTATTGTGTCACTTTCTAAAGAAAAGCCAAGTCTTTTTTTCTTTTTCCTATTACTTTTTTCAGAGAGCTGTAATCCAAAAATTGTTTCCAATGGAAGAATTTTAGTCTTAGGAAGAGACGTCAAACCTCATGAATCGATCGAGCATGGACTTACATTGTCTGTCATTTGTGCTTCTGATTATGTTATTCATGGGGAAGGGCTTCTGACTTGTAACAAAGGCAAATGGTCACATCATTTTCCAACTTGTGAACCAAGTAAGTTAAAGTTCCTTTTTTTTTGTAGGTCTATCTCACAGGGTGTGTGTTTATAAGATCGAAAATTTGGTAATTATGCTGCTGACATACGCGTTTTTGGGTTGATTAAAAAATGGATTGGAAATATACATTTCGTTCCACCAAGGGCAAATAACCGGCAATAGAATTAACCAAAAAGATGAAAGAATATACATTTTTTAAACGATAGAGGGTTTTTTTTTTTGATGAAATGGAGGAAACAAAATTGTGACGCTGTTTCAAAAGCTTTTCCGTTCCTGGTGAAAGAAAAAGAAAAAGATGCCATTTCCCTAGGGGTGAGAGAAAAGGACATTTCTGGAGAAATCCAAACTTCCTTACTGTAAAATTGTTTTATTTGTTAATGCTTTTTTAAGCAAAACGTGAGATCAGACCACTGTTCAAAATTATCTACATTTGGGCACCCATATCGTTGTAGATTGGAAATCTTTCTGCTTGGAAGTGTGCGGAAAATGGGTAGAAGAACAAAACCCTATTGGAGGTGATAGAATTGAGGTAGATATCGATTAAACCCTACTTGGTCACAGTAAGTATCACTGTGGTCGAGCCCTGAATCAAACTTGGGTCTTTGGGGGAATAGAATGTGTCTCGAAACATAGTTTCATTATCGCTTTAACAGGCCCAGAAGAACGAAGAAACAAAAAAACTCTTCTCCCATTGATAAAAAAATTCATTCAAAGAATTTCGTTGACCTCCAAAACTTAAAAGCCCACACACAAAATATTGAGCGCATGTTGCGTGACCTTAAAGAGTGGATTAAGAGACCTGACAATTGTCAGGAATATACTGACCAGTACTTACTTGGCCAGGTATCTCTTTATCCAAAGTGAAAGTGACACCACTAAACTTACCACACACCAATTCTTCATTTTTTAAAAAAAAGGTAAATTCTTTAGTTTTGGGTTACTTTTTTTTTTTTATTAAATTAACTGGTTCTGTTTTATTTTTGTTTTCATGGAACTTTGCAAAAAGAAACCCTCAATTTCAGACTGCCGCAATTAGTCCTAGAATTTCATCAACTACTATCGTTTAAAAAAAAAATGTATATTCTTTCGTCTTTTGGTTAATTCGATTGCCGGTTATTTGCCCTTGGTGGAACAAAATGTATATTTCCAATCCATTTTTTAATCAACCCAAAAATGCGTATGTCAGCGGCATAATTACCCTTTTTTCTACTGTCTTAAAAAACATCATGCACGTTATCACCAAAATCGAACCAGATGCTAATATTGTTAATTTCAATGTTTTTATATATTAGCATTCTTTTTTAAATTTTTTTTAGAAGATTTATAATTACGATCGGTTCAGCTGTTTGATTAATATTTTTTAAAATAATAATAAATGAAGATAAAAAAGAATATTCAAATCAATTAAATCTTTCAAAATAAATTAAAAAAAATAATCTTAAAAAAATTTTTTTAATTCAATTATTTTCTGAAAATGTTCGTAAGTAAAACAAAACAATTCCTTAGTTATTAATTTACAAAGTATAACTTTAAATAAAAAAAATATTACAATTAATTGAAACAATAATTTCTTTTTAAAAATGGGTTAAAAGTCGAAAATAATATAGTCAACTGTTTTATTTAAACCAATATATTTTTTAGTGTTGATATCGCACACACGAAAGCAGCAGAGGCAGAGCGCATTTATTGATAATAGATAAATTAATAATGGTTTTCACTATCGGTTTTCGATAATTATCTGGGGTATTATAATATAAAATCTTGCCTACACCACTCCCTGATAAATGTATTAATGTTGTGTAAAATTTCAAGAAAATCTGTTCAGTCGTTTCTGAGTCAATAGGGAATGAACTCTCACACACACACAGACAGACAGATAGACAGAGAGTCAAACTTCCATTTATATAATAGTAGAGATGATAATATATCATATGATGTTACATATATAATAGTATAAAAGATTATATATTATAATTATTTCATTACATTTCACTCTATATCTAACATTTGAATAATAAATATTTGTAATTCCGATCAATAATAGATTTATTTCAAATGATATATTTAACAAAGCAATTCCTTTCCTTTTTCAGTGTAAAAAGACTTGACTCCATTGTTGAAGTAAAATTTGAAATATAAAAAGATTATCTAAAAATATATTTTTTAGAAAGCAATTGTTTTACATTTCTGTAAAAACTTGATATTTTTCTGTTTGTCTTTTTTCATTCGATGATGGATTCATAAAACAATTAAATTAATTACAAAATCACCATAAGAAAGAAAGTTTTCCTAAAGCAGAAAAATCTTTTTTAAAAACCTCTTCTAACTTAAATCTCTTCTGGTAAAATCTAAACAAGTGATTTTAAATTTTATTTGAATTTTTGTTTCAGAATTTTGTCTCACTTCTAATATGAGTCATGGCAAAAACTTTCACGAAGGTCAAGAGTTAAATGACCAGGTTCGAATTAACCACAGGGCAAATATTTTTGTAAAATGTGACCGAGGCTATTCTCTCATTGGATCTGGTATGAGAACCTGTTCTTATGGACACTGGTTGCATAGCAGCCCAGAATGCCTTCCCAGTAAGTAAATTTCTATGATGATACATCCCGCTTTATTTCGTAATCATTTTTTTTACAAATAAAAAGGGGAAGTTGACTTGGCTCAGTGGATAGACAGTCAGACTATAGAATTGTAGTACGCAAGTTTGAATCCCAGTTGTTCTGTTTTCATTCATATAATAATACCCTCAGGAAAGGTATGAATCCCCACATTCCCTCCAGCTATGGGTTAAATAGTGTATAATGTGTCATTTAAAAAACTGTGTGGACAAAAACTAACGTTTACCAAAAATGATTGTTCTCAGCATTAAATTACCTAAAACGGTGATATGCTGTAAAACACAAACAAACAAACAAATAGAAAGTTTATGATTTTTTGCAATCCTTTAGATGAGACCTGATAATTTGCACATCTAATTTTTGGGTTGTTGTCCTTCATCTTTATCATTGTTACCTTCACAATCCTTGAGATGACACTTAATAATTTGTATGTCTAATTTTTTTGACTGTTGTCCTCATCTTCATAATTGTTACCTTCACAATCCTTGAAATGAGGCTTGTTAATTTTTTGATTAATTTTTTGGACTGTTGTCTTCATCTTTATCATTGTTACCTTCATAATAATTGAGATGAAGCTAGTTCGTTTGTTCATCTATTTTTTTGGATATTATTCTTATTTTTATCATTGTTATCTTCTCAATCCTTGAGATGAGGCTTGATAATTTGTATATCTATTTTTCGGACTGTTGTCCTCATCCACCGCATTTCAGCCGATGAACCTGTCAGCTTTCTTCTTCCCAATCTGGTGCTTCAACGGATAAAGGTATTGAGTTACTACATTTCTAAGTGAGCATTATCTAAGCATTTCAATCCCACTCAAGGGCAATAATAACAAAATATATATTCAAAGACTTAATACTCCCTCTACCCGATCATGGTTAAGAGAATGAGAGTAGTCTACTACCATGGATTGAATAAAGAGTTAAGTTTAAAATTTACTGAAGACTCACAATTTTCACATAATGTTTTTTTAATTCGATCACCTGAAGAAGGCCAAAGTATACATCGGCTGAAAATTCCAATTCTATAGTCCCAGTGCCTATTCACTGTTCCAAGTGGGTTTTAACATGTATAATATTTACAAATATGCACATAGGATAAATCCGTTCCATAAATAAATGACACATATAGGTGGATATTTCTGTAAAAATGAATCAATTTTTTCTTTATTCAACTGCAAAATTGCCTTTATCTGAAACAGAGGGTTGCCATGCCAAAACTGTCTCATATGGTTCCGTATCGTACCTGGAGAAAGAACTAACCAATGCCTGTTCCATATTGTCTGATGGTTTAGTGTCTCACCAACATTCTGTTACTGTTACTTGTCTGGAGGGATTCCAGGTAAATGGTGCCGAAATCCTGACTTGCAATTTTGGAAATTGGTCAGAAAAATTTCCGACGTGTGAACCAAGTAAGTCTGATTTACCAGAACAAAAAAAAAATCCTTTTTGATAACCTGTAAAAGCGATGGGCATATATTTTGAAAAGAAATGTGTATAAAAAAAAAATATATATTCTGTAACTTTTCCCAAATGAAATTTGGTTGCATTAATTAATTTGCTATTTCAATCTTTATCCACAAATTGGATGCTGAAATTTTGACCAGCTTTGTTCTGAAATCTGACCAATTACAATTCAGTTTTTTATTTATTGTGAAAATATTTACTAAATTATTCTCTATTTAGATTATTACATTTCCTCATGTGTTTATGCAATGCTGAGGCTTTAGTGTTTAAGTGTTTATTTCATTTTCAACATGCAGATGTCAATTAATAATAATTCAAAACTTGATTTTCAATTTAATTAATGAAACTATATTTCTTTGAACTCTCTTCTGTTCTCTCTCTCTCTCACTATCTCTGTATATCTCTCTTTCTGATTCCACTTGATCCTTCCTATGCCTCTCCAGGGAGCTGCCATGTGCAGACTATTCTCAACGGAAAAGTTGTGTCAGCCTTAGGTGTCCAGAACTTGACAGTGTCACACTTTGATAAAGTGTCCCTTGTCTGTAATGATGGTTATGAAATATCAAAGGGCAATCAAATGCAGCAGACGATACGCTGTTACTATGGAAACTGGATTGGAAATTTTTCATCGTGTGTTTCCAGTAAGTATTGACAGACAGATAAACTAAAAAAAATACATTTTATCCCAATTATTATTCTTTTTGACCATTAGTTAGTTCATCCAACTGTTATGGTTTCAATATTAGATAAGAGAAAATTAGACAAGGGTGGTAGAACATTTAATCTTCTTTGAACAAGGGTTGTTCCGAAAGTAATGCTTTCTGTTTTTTTATTCTGCTGGAATGGATCAGAGGGGATTGCAAATTGCATTATTATGATGACTGAACTTATGCATTTGTACATATCCTGAAAGATCATCTACCTTTTGCAGATATTGATGGTCTGAGACTCAATGAAAAGAACCCGTCATGGACATGCATCAGAAGCAGAGATGAATTCTTTCCATGCAAAATTTTTTTTAACCAATCAACATTCACTGGTGCCATTGAACGTTTATGAAGCTGATACAATTGATGTCAGCACAGTTAGGAGATGGTTTTGTTGATTTCAAAGTGGCAATAGAGATGTAAGTAACAAAGCGAGCTCCAGATGTGAAAATGGACTGCATCATTCATCACTGGCAAAAGTGCATAAAGAATGTTGGTTATTATGCAGAAAAATAAATTCTGGAGCACAAAAACATCACTCGTTTTATTGGTATTACTCCCATCTTCATAGCTCTTCAACTTCTTAAAAAATAGGTGTTAATTTTGGAACAGCCTTTATATGAATATTGTTAAGCCATCATAACCCCCCCCATGGGAATCTGCATGAGGAAGGAAATGATCAACTATTTTTTATAACCATTTGCTGTAACAGTATTGGCAAACAGGAAGTGGCAAATGGTGGCTGGGCCATGGACTGCCACCAACCATGTACATCATCTCTTTATCAAACTTTGATTAATGGAAGAACTAGCAAAATTAAAAGAGTAATCATTATTTTCAGTCAAAGCCAGTTTTACACATTGCTGAAAAATGGACTGATATATCTATAAATTTCACATGTTGAACTATTAGAAAATTTCCAATATATTATAATATGGTGTGTAAATGTTGAATCTATGAAGCTATGGAATTCTGATTTCTTGTAACATATAGATCTTGGCATTAAGCCTGTATGAATTGAAAATGCTGTTAATTACATCTCAATAACCATGTAATTCAAACGGGTCTGTTTAACATATAGATATGGACTTTTGTATGATATAACACTATATAATGATTCTATTGTTTTTACACAGACCTTGGAAGAAAGCCAATTTCAAACATGAATACTGTCAATTCAATCTCAATAATCATGTCATTTAAGCATGCCCCTTTTGTGAAAAATATACCTATGAACTTATGTATGATATAACACTTTATAATGATATTGTTTTTACTTACACAATGGCATAAAGCCAATTTCAAACAAAAATCATATCTATTAAATCTCAATAATGTGTTATTTACATGAGTCTGCTAATAAAAGATAAAATATTTAATAAAAACAAAATATTTTCTTAAAAAACTTTCAATTTTCTAATCATAATCACTATCATAATCATAATAGTTTAAAAACAAATCAATAATTTTTTTATATCTTTATTTTTAGAAAGTTGCTTGCCTAACTTTGTGCCACATGGGCATGTGCATTTTGGAGGTGCCCAATTGAATTTTTCCACAGAGAACTTGAGTGCTCTGCATATTCCCCATGATCATCACATGACGGTGGATTGTAATTTGGGATTCAATTTGACTGGAAGCCCTAAAATGAAATGCAACAAAGGTCAATGGTCAAAAGCATTTCCAACATGTCAGCCAAGTGAGTTTGAAAAGTTTCTTGAATTTCTCAAAAATTGATTTATTCTTAAAAATATTAGGATAACCAAAACTTATCTTATTGTGACGTATTCAGCTGGCATGGACTGCTGAAAATGTTACATGAGTAAAAAGAGTAGTTTCACGCAGACATATTTTCTGGAGTGAACCAAACCAAAAAGATAGATAGTTATCCAACATGATTATTCTCAGCCTTAAATAACCAAAACAGTTGATATACCATAAAAAGATAAAAATAAACAAAAAAAGACATTAAAATTATTGTTCTTGGCATTAATGGCCAAAAGGATTAAAATGCCATTAAACAAAATATAACAGGTGAGAACTCTTTTGTTGATATCCTTGGAAAGAAGAGACTTGTACCACATTTGTACCCTAAAAGGTCAAAATACGGGACAAGTTTGATACTACCTATACTCTTATCCTTATTGTCCTTTCTTTTTTTCCTACGGAGAAGTTGACTTGACTCAGTGGATAGGCAGTCGGATTTCGGAATTATAGTATGCAAATTCAAATCCAAGGTCATTCCGTTTGCATTAAAATATCGACTAATACCCTTGGGAAAGGTATGACTCCTTACATTCCCTCTAGCTATGGGTTAAATAGTATATATTGTGTTATTCAAAAAACTATGTGTGGACAAATGATAATGTTTACTATAAATGATTATTCTCGGCATTATATAATCTAAAATGGTTGATAAGCTGTAAAACACAAACAAAAACAAATAAACACCCCTTTCCTACACACACCTCATCTATACAGGTCCTTAATGGCTGACCCCAAAATATTTCTCTTTCTTTCTCACTTTTCCCCAACTCTAGGTAGCTTGTGGAAAAGTTCTTCTTGGGAGTCAGTTAAAGAACCGCTTGTTAGCAGCATGGTAGCTGACTAGCCAAGACCAAGATAAGAACTCTCTATAAAGTCTAAGGTTTAGATAGTACGACTACTGTAATTCAAAACCAATGTGATGACAAAAAAAAGATGCATAATAAAAAATGGTCCTTCTCCGCATTAACTAACCAAAAAGGTTGATATGCCATAAAACAAATCAATCAACCAATCAATCAACAGACCACTCTACTCTCAAGAAGATCCCTGAGATCCCTAGGGTAACAATTGTTAACAGTGCATGCTGTAACTAAGTATCATCTAAGTTCCTATCATCACTCTCACCATGAAAGATTCTGACAAAATTTTTTTTTGCTTTTCTTTATCTATTTACAGGTGGATGTCCAATATATTTGGTTAAAAATGGAGTCATAAAACAATCTGGATCAGCTCTTCCCCTGTCAAAGTGGGGGCAGATCTTTCCTCATGGACAAAAGATAAATGTTGTATGTAAGGTAGGATATAAACTGGATGGGGTCAGTAATTTGAAGTGTCTTTTTGGAAATTGGTCAGCAGCATTACCTGTTTGCACTCCAAGTAAGTAATAAGATTCCAATCCATTTCTTTAGACAAAATTTTCATAAACTCCTCCTCACTACTATTACAGGCTAATAAAAGTGATTTTTTTCTTGTGACAAGACAGCTTATAAGCTGAAATGCATAAAAATACATTTTTGATTTAAAAATAGAAATTAGTATAGAATTCCAATGCAAAAGAAACGTCTACTTTTTCCTGTGATTTCTTTTTCTTTTTAGAAGGTTGTACATTAATTCCAGTGACAAATTCTCAGATTGCAAATGGTGTTAATAGAAGTTTATACTTTGTGAAACACAATGCATTTCATCAATTTGCCTGTGAACCTGGATTTACACTAATTGGAATAAAAAAGATTAAGTGTTTTGAAGGAACTTGGCTCTCAGAAGTTCCAACTTGTCAACCAGGTACGTGAAAAAATATTACCATTTAATACAGTAGCTCCTGTTGTATGTGACCACACACACACACACACACATACACACACATGCATGCAAATCATATATGTAAGTTGGCTTATCTAATATACATAGTGGTGCACCTAATATATATATTGGCATCTATAATATTCAGGATTTCACATCTAATATACAACATATAGTGCACTTTGTAGTGCACTAATAAACAGGGTGCCAGACTTGAAACTTACATAACGTTCTTTCCTCTCAATAAATTTTATTGAAAATTTACTGCAAAATAAATACAATTGTTTGATTATGTTATCCAAAATTTGAGAAGATATAACGCCCTTGTAGCTCAGTTAGACACTTCGATGGGGCCTTCATTATTCTCAAGAAGCTTCTTAATGCATGAAAATAGTTTTCTGAGGTACTTCAGACAATATCTTTGCAAAGGCACCTCTGATCAACTTCTTTAGTTTCGCACTGCTCATTGTTACTCACATCATTCTGCATTTTAGCAACTTATTTTGGTTGACTAATGGAAGGAAGAATAACTGTGTTCCACTGATAGATAGATTTTATTTTAATTAAAAAAAACAAAAAAAAACCCTGATCTCTCTTCTGCCTTCATTCTTTTCACATTTAAAAAAAAAAAGATAAATTCCCAAAATTGAATTTTATCTTTACTGTTCATCCTCATCACCAGGTTTGCTCTTCCTTCCTCTAAGCCACTGCAAACTTCCATACTTGACTGGGAAGGTTCCATCAAAATCTTTCTTCTTTTTTCTTTTTCTTATCAGACAAATGCAATTTGCAAGAAGTAGTCAATGGTGTCCTTAGTATCAATGAAGAAGATATTCAAACGAAAAAGCAATTTGTGTCGCATAACACAACCGTGACCATCAAATGCCAATCTGGCTTTGACTTAATTGGGATCTCAAAGGTTCAATGCATAAAAGGAAAATGGTCCACAGAATTCCCATCTTGTCAAGGATGTAAGTATAAGGTTGGTTTTGTTCCATTGACTTAAAAATTTAGTTTTTTGAAAATAATTTTTTTTTCTGAATCTTTAAGAATCTTTAAGATGGGATTTGATAGTTTTTAAATTCGTTTTGCAACCTAAATCATCATCTTTATGTTTGTTAAAGTCCGCTTGGGACAGAGGATAGGCAGTAGAGCTTCAGAATCGTAAGATGTGAGTTTGAATCCTAGTCATTCCATTTGCGTTCACATTTGGATCAACACTCCAACCATAGATTAAATAGTGCATAATGTGTTATTAAAAAAAAGTATGAGTGGACAAAAGAACGTTTATCAAAAAGGATTATTCTCGGCATTAAATGACCTAAAAAGGAAGATATGCCATAAAAC
>JAYKTE010890153.1:0-16814 GCA_036873565.1 Xipholeptos notoides
TACCTTTCCCAACAGTATTAGTACGAATATGAACGTAAACGGAACAACTGGGATTCGAACTCGTGTAATACGATTCCGAGGTCCAACTGCCTACCGATTGGCCCAAATCGACTTCCTCCATTAATACTGTGACTATACCAGAAAGGTATTCTAACTCTACTAAAATACGTGAATTCTGCCCATCTATCTAAACAGTTCACAATGTAGAAGGAACAAAATAACATTCCCGGATGTGATGATAACTTGTACAAAACAAAGTTTCAAAATATGCAGGTATCAAAAGCCAACCTCCTCTCAACACCAGGTAAAGAAAATAAGTAGTGATGTCAAGACATATCAAAAGAAAATGAATAGATTCAAGGATAATAGCCTTCATCAGAATGTTTACCCAGAGAGCACAGCATTGGCCCTTGTAAATTGTGATAGGTCAACCAAGGACAGTCCTCAGAAGATTGCCACAATACATATATGTAACATACCACAATACAGATGTCAAAGAAGATCCAAGAAATATGTAGCCCATGATATCCCTATATTCAGAAAGGACTTCACTCTTCACAAACACCAGTTCTGAATTAAGCCTACAATGGAACAATACAAGACAAAGAATTGCGTGTTTCTAATTCTGCGTAGTTGCGGGAGAGTACACAAATGTGATATGTGTTGCCCACTAAAAGTAAAACTAGAAAAATCTAATTAAGCAGTGGTGAGTATATAAAAGTCTTGTATGGCTGGCAACATCTGGAGGGAACAAGGACAGCATCTGCCCTTTTGGGTGAAGTTTGTTTGTTTGTGTTTTACAGTATAGCAATCTTTTCAGGTCATTTAATGCGGAAAACAATCATTTTTGGTAAACGTTATTTTTTGAATAACACAACATGCACTATTTAATACATAGCTGGAGGGAATGTCATGATTCATACCTTTCCCAAGGGTATTAGTCTAACTATGATCGCAAATGGAACGACTGGGATCCAAACTCACGTACTACAATTCCAAAGTCCAACTACCTATCCACTGGCCCTAGTTGACTTCCTATTTGGAGGAAGTAATAATTATAGACAAAAAAAAACAATGAAAAGTGAGAGGTCATGGTGACCTCCTAAGTAGACCTAGCATAGAGTTAAATACAATATGGAACCTATAATGATTGATACTAGATAGAAACATTGAAGAACATATAATAATAGAATATGATAGGAGTAATTCCTTAGCAATAAATGAGCAAACCAATAGAGATAAATAGTAATGCAATAGAAATAGGTGGTAATTTTATTGACACAGAGAAAATTAGTTTAAAGCTCCTAAAAATTTCTACCAAGTGGTTAGTTCATATAAATTACAAAGTGACATTTATCTGGAAGTAATAGGTTCCATCCTGATTACAGGCAAAAATAGCTAAAGAATACCTATCATAGGTTGACATAATATCTGATAACACTCATGGAATGTGAACCGTCTACCCTCTCATAATCTCGTAAAGAGTTAAGTTTGCAGTTTTGAGAAGCCTCTTGAGTTTGACATGAAGGTTAGCCAAATAAAACTTGAAGACTAAAGGCCAAATCAGTAAGCAAAATATCATGAAGATAACAATTAAGATGTGTGTAGAAGTCAGAACAACTTGAATAAAGATAAAATGATCTTGTAATTATTTGCAATTTATTAAATCCTAATTTTTTTTATTGGATTAAAATATAATACTAACACAAATTCAATAAATGTATGAAGTTGAATCTTTGCTCTACTATAAAAATACTTAATAAAATGTTTTTTTAAATTATTTTTTTGAAAAGTACTTTAATTTTGAATTCGCCTGTACTTAAAATCAGTACAATTTCCAAAGGAAGTTCTTCATTACAATATTCAAATATAAAAAGAGATTTTCATCATTTTTCCAATCTGAACATTTTATCAGCATCACATCTGATAGTCACAAAACAGCATAAGAATATTTAGAGGATTCAAAAGCTATACAAGAACATTTTATCACCAAATGAAAAGATATGAATTATATTTTTATCAATTTGGTGACTCAAGTACTAATCACAAAACATGTCAAATTAATAACAAATCCTATAAAAAATTCTAACATTTAACCATCAACAAAAGTAGATCTCTATATCTCAATATTTCATGTAAGAATAACAATACATATTTTAAAAATAACTTAACAATTAACAAAAATAAATGTAGAAAGCCCTCATTCAAAAAATCTTTTTATATAAAAAATATATTAAATGTATTCATTATATAAAATAACTAATAAAGACATAATATACTTAAAATTAACATATTTGTTCTAATGTAGGTTTTTTTGTTATATACAAAAAGTAATATTTAGCTACAAACTTGCATTCAAATTTCATAATATAAGATTTTCAGTGAAATTTTCAACTTTCATAACATTTCCTATGTTTTCACAAGAACTTAGTGAAGGAATAAAGAAATTTTGATTGATTTTTTATTCTAATAAATAATAATAATAACATTTTCTATAATTTTTAAGTAAATTCCCGAATCACTCTGTGAAATTATACAAAGAATGTATACATGGAGACAGATAAACTGTGATGCAAATTCAAGCTAGTTCAAGAGACTGTGATGAGTAACATGGGCTGTGAATTCAAGCTGGTCTCATTTCAACAAATGAAGAATCCTGAAATTTTGATCAAAAATCAATAACACCTAAATTATACATACTGGTTTACCAAAAATAAGAACCTTTCAATGGTTTCAAAACCATTCTAGTCAATTCTACTAAGTTGAAATCTTTGGAAAGTCATAATTTTTCATTTATTTTTATATAGTTCTCACAATACAGCTAAGATTTTCAAAAAAAAATGTTTTAATTGTTTTTGAAGTGTTTGTGATTAAAACCTCTTAGCATTTATTAACTCTTAATCTATTAGAAAGACATGCTATGCTTAACATATTTCCATCATCTGTAGCTATGCCAACATCGAGTTAACCGATGAAAGACATGATAGCATAAGCTTCTCAAAATATTTCCAGTATTTGACTTGCATTTTTATAGTTACTTTTTAAAATGAGGTCAACTTGTATTTTCAATTACCATTTGCAATTCTTGCGGATTGACAAATTCATGTAACTAGGTAACCTTTTATTAAAAATAAAAAGGCAGCCCTTTCATTCAAGAAGTTTTAATTTATATTCTAAAAATGTCTGTATTGAGGTTTTATAAGTGTTAAAAGGAGAAAAAATTCATTATTGCACATTCAAGAAGTTTTGATATAGTCGGTAATTCCATTTTTGTTACATAAACCAAAAACTGCAGCAGAAGTAAGACCAAAATTCCACTTAAGTCTTCACATTCTAGTTTTTTCTTATAACAAATACAGAGATAATATCAAAATTTCAAGAATTTCAGCAAGTTTGAACTATTTTAAGTTTTCCCTAATCATAACCTCCCCAAAAGATATGGCAAATGATTAAATTCATGTAGAACAAACCTATTCTCCTAGTTTTTAGTAAGATTTATTAAATAGGGACTTTATACATTGAAGTAAAAAAAATAATAATAATAATAAAAACAATAATGCTTGAGATGTATGTCCAACACTGTCTTGTCACCGGTCACTTTTTTGCTTTAAAAAAAAAAAAAAAAGGAAGTAAAATCTCAAACAATTACAATCTTAAAAACTATATTCAAGGCAAAAAGTACTTTAACAAATAGTACACAGCAGAATTAAATATATTCTAAAGATTTCTTAAAATGGAGAAAACAAACATTCACCAAAACTGAAATGCAAAAAAAGTAATTTTATAACGATCAGAAAAGCCAAGAGTTTTAAAAGAAAAGCTTTCAAAAGAAAACATTGTTATAATAAACTAAAGATATCTAGTAATTCAAGTGCTAGAAAACTAAATATATTGAAAACAACTCATTATTAAAAAAAAAAAGTTAATAGATTGCTATACTGATATTTTAATAGGATACATAAATAAATAAATAAATAAATATCTTAATTGAATTCAAGTTTACAATTCTATACAGAAACCTCAAGATAATATCTATTTGATGTTAACTAATAAAAGCAGCCAATGTGAGCAAACGATGCTAAATTATATTTTGTCTTAAAGCAAAAAGAGCAATAATTGGTTAATTGAAGGCATGTGAATGGCAAATACATTTGATTTTAATAAGTGTAAACAGCCAAACTTCGGAATCATAATACGCGAGTTCGAATCCCAGTCATTCCGTTTACGTTTGGACTAATACCCTAGGGAAAGGTATAAATCGCCACATTCTCTCCAGCTATAGATTAAATAGTGCATACTATGTATGGACAAAAGAACATTTTTATAACCTGGAAAGGTTGATATGTCGTAAAAAACCAACAAAAAGTGTAAAATTGAATTAAGATTTAACAAAATATTGTAAGGATTGAAGTTTCATTTTATTGTCTGGGATATATGTAGTATGGCACTAGAAATTACTTTTCAAAGTAGAATAATTATGCATCCCATGGAACAATAAATTATAAATTGTAACAAAATTATATTGAAAAAAACTTTTAGTAAAATACCTTTGAAATAATAATTACAGTAAAAGAATATTCATAAAAGTCTTTTTTTAATTGTTATATTATAAAAGTAAGTAGCTGAAAGAATTGTAAATTTTTAATTTTCATTACTGCGTTTGTCTTGTTTTACGGCATATCAACCTTTTTAGGTCATTGAATGACAAGAACAATCATTTTTGATAAACATTCTTTTGTCCAGACATAGTTTTTTGAATAACACAATATGCACTATTTAATCCATAGCTAGATGGAATGTGTTTGATTCATACGTTACCCAATGGTCTTAGTCCAAATGTGAATGTAAACATAATGACTGAGATTCGAACTTGCGTATTATGATTCCGAAATCAAACTGCCTATCCTCTGCCCCAAGGGGACTTTTTCACTCCTTACGGTGAATTGCAAACTTATGATAGATCTTTCCATTAGATTTTTTAATTTAGTAGGGACACTGGTTCTCAGGATTGTAGATGTTTGATAAAATTTGCTGGTCAGTATCTGAGCTCGAAGACATGGAAACTAATTATAGCTTAGTTCCAGTAGGAATTACATTTCCATTCCATTCAAGAGAGAAGTATTAAATATTTTGCCTGGTACTTAAATTGTTTCAAAACAGAATGGAGTATTTTTTCGAGGTGTAAGAGTAGAAAATTTGGTTTGGTTGGGGTTTCATGGCAGTCAACCACTGTGGGTCATTTTATGCCAAATCAATTAAGTTTGAAAAGTTTTTTAATATTATTTGTCTAATTGGTTGGATTTCTTCATTTATTCGTTGGATCGAGATCGTTGAATTGGGATCATATTGTTTGGTACAGATTTCCTTTTTTTAAGGAAAGTGAGGATAGCGTTTGGACGTGTTTTTTGGAATAATTCCTTCATATTTTTGGTATTGTAGAAGGTTTTTTTTGGGTATGTGTGTGATTGCCAGAATCCAGTAGAAAACATTTTACAGTGAAGCGTTATTGGCAATCTGGGGGGGGGGGCACATTTTCCAAGGATGAAGGAGTGGGTTATGTAAGAGTAGAAAAGCTTACAGAAATTAATCTGATGTCCAAGTGCACCATAATGTTGAAAGAGCATTCAGATAACTCTGCTTCATTGCTAGAATGAAGTTTTCTTTATAAACTTCATAAATCTTCATAAATAATCAAAGCAGTTTGATCACTAATCTCAGCCTCTTAGAAGTTCTCTGAGTCATAAAGATAATATTTACAATAATCCACTAAATTGCGAATGTCATGTGATGCATAGATTAATCATTAATTCATAGATCTCACCAGGAAAATAATAATTTTTCACAAACACACGCACACACACACAATCAATGCATGTGTTGTTGGTAATATATTTTTCTTTTTTGTTTCTTTTTAAACTTCTTTTTTTCTAATTCTTCTTTCGTCATTGTAAATAGTTCATAATTCTAGGTTAGAGTGGTTTAGATACTTTCCTATGGATAACATTATGTGTCGGCCAAAACATGCTATAAATTGATTTCATTATTTCCATTTATTCATATAACTATTTCTATAAATAACAAAAAATGATCAAAATTAAAGGCTGTATGATGCATGTTTTTGTTTTTTTTTGTTTTTTTTTTAATTTTGACTAGTTGAAGGCTAGGCCCTTATATTCACACTGGAATTTTGGCAGTAACTACCTGTTTTTGTACTCTTTTTATCTATTTCTATCCCTCTTTCTATTCTTCTCAGCAAGTGATTTTTTTTGTTTTTTAATTTTTGCTTTTAATTGTCAACTAAAACAAAAACAAACTGCCCAGGCTAACAAAAAAAAAAAAAAGGACAAGAGAAAGATAGTTGGCACCAAAATTCCAGTATGGAGATAAGGTCAAGCCTTGAAATATAACTAGGTAAAAAATTTTTTAAAAAACTAAAAAATACCATATCATACAGCCTTTTAATTTCTTATAGGAATGAATGATATTTCCAAAGAACTATATTTTATTATTTCAATTAGATTTTCTAATCAGTTCTTCAATGAAAGTGACTTCCATGTAGGAATTAATTCTATTTCTTTCTTTAATTTATGGGGACAGGTTGATAACAAATGTTCATACTTTAGGATCTACTTTATATTCACTATTGAATTCATCCTTATAATAGATATATAGTAATCAAGTTACACTGGTACATTGATTGTAAACTGACTATTACAAAGTGTACATAAATCAAGCACAAATGTTAATGGCATTATAGATTCTATGAGAGAAAACATGCTAAAAAATAAGACAAAAAGAACCCAATGGTCAATAGCATTCATAAGTAAAAGAGACCAGCCATGTAACTAAAATATAAAATTCTGTTAGAATGAATTTACTTTCAATCGTTTTTAAAATATAAATATTCAAAGAGTTATTTTTAAACTCGCTTGAACTGTTTCATTTAATGAGAATGAGAAGATATGAAGAATTAAGTAGACCACCAGTTATAGTTTTTAAATATGCAAAATTGACTATTTTTAAACAATTCAGCTTCAGGAATTTATGTTAAAAATAAAATTTTACAACTTAAGTCATAGTAAAAGAAAAATCCTCTGAAAGGTTCAAATATTTTGAAAATTGTCATTAGACTTGCAAACTTTTATTAGTCTTTCTTTTCTCAGGTCTAGTTTGATTTTTTTACAACATATTGATCTTTATAGCCATTAATGCTAATAATTATAATTTATGATAAAAGCATTTATTTAATAAACAGGCTGTTAGTACAACAGTAGGGAAACTATTAAATCCATAGCTGGAGGGAATCAGGATTCATAAATTTCCCATTATTCCTACATAATGGAGTGACTGGGATTCAAACCTGTGTATCACAATTTGAAAACCCGAGCACTTATCCACAGGTCATCCCATTTTCTTATGTAGTTTAACTGAATTTTTTTTCTTCCTCAAAATATATTTTCAAAATCTCTTATGATTTTATTTAAGTTTTTAGCCATTAGTCAACCAATGACTGCCATAAAAGCAAATCAACCAATTTCTCACCAAGATGATTTATACATTTCATATATAAGAGGAAAGAATGAATGATTGACCAAGTTGAAAATTTAATGAGACAAGTTTCTACAAAAAAATTTATTCTAAGAAAATACACATATTTGAATTACTTAGATGTATATATATTCAACTACATAAAATTAGTGTCCCTAATTTTAAATTGTAACTGTAAAAGTATAAAACAACTTTAAACCAGATCATCTACAGTTCAATTTATTTTTCAAAAGTACAGATGTGTAACTGTTTTAGTACACATTTTTGAAATAGGCTAATCTTAAGATGAAACATGTCAAATTATAAGTTTATTCCCTTCCATTAATTATGTCAAAGATCTTGGATGCTCTAAATATAAGGTTGTCCCAGAAGTTCGTAAACACTTGGAAAAAATTGAAATTTTACTCGCCAAGTAATAACACTAAACAACAAAAATCAGTCATCAAAATAAAAGACCATCATTTTCCAAGAGTTCTCTGCCATTAACCTGCAAGCTTTCGGATGTGGTAAAAGAACTATTCAGTCAGCTTCGAATCAATCAAATTCGAATTCAGCCGAACCTTTGGGACAACCTAAAACTACTTATCAAAAGAAAACAAATAACAATCTTGAAATTTACACTGTTTTCTATGTTTTATTAAAGTTCTATATAAATTCTAGAAAAACTAAATCCATAAAAGATTTCCTCATAATTAAAGAAAAGGGGAATGAAAGGCCAAACAAAAACTATGCAAAATTTAAAAAAAAAAGCAAAAGAATGAAAATAAAAGAATAAATAACAAATTAACTTTTTTTTTAAATGCTGTGTACCATTCAATATGTGCTACTTACGAATAAAAAAATAATTACAATCACAATAAAACAGTGATTATTATAAGTGCACATATGAGTGGCTAAAAGTGACAGGTGACAGTGAATTAAACACACAATAATTATATATACACACATGCACACTATTTTCATTCAGTCATTGAACAACATTTGCTCAGAGGGACAAGCACACACACACATCTACATACAACCATATACATAAGTATATGCATGTATGTATATTTAAACAAAGGGAAAACACATTTTACTGGCAACTCAAAAATAATAGGGACATTTTTAATAACCTGCTTCCCGTTGATGGTCACAAAATGTTCCTTGCAAACTTCATCAACACTGTCTTCATTGTCGAACGTCAAAAACCCAAAGCCTACATGAAAGCAACCAACCAAAAGGTGTTGTCATCTAATAGTTTTTTGTTTTTGAGTTGTTTTTTTGTTTTGTTTTGTGTTTTATTTGTTTTTTTTTCTTTTTCATAGATTGAAAAGGGTTTGTACACTGGCAAAAAATCTATTTTTTGATTGCACTGAACATTATTTACAACATGACACATTTATAGGAAAATATTGAGTAAAACAAAAACATAAAATAATCTTAGAATCTATCTTTAAAAGTCTGAGAAAATAAAATATTTGATGACATCAATTGACTTTTCTCTAAAAGTGAAAAGTAAAATATAATATTTGTTAATTGGTAAATATTGTAGAGCAATAAAACAGCAAAGAGAAGAAATTATTCTTTATAAAATATTAAAACGTTATTTTTATTATATGGAGATTTTTAAATGAAATATTTCCTTTCATCATTTAAATAATTGAAATATTTATATTATTAAATTTAGACTATGCTTAAGAAATTATCTATATTAAATGGACAAATTACATTTGATTCTAAAATTGGCATCATTAATTTCAATATAATATTTCACTCATTTTTTGATGAGTAAAATTAAGAGATATTAGAAAGCCTATGTTGTGTCATCATGAAACCTAATGATGAAGTATTTGAGAAAGTTATATATACAATTTCTCTTTTCTTTGAAAATATTGTATAGTTGAATTTTTAGAATTTTCTGAAACATTCCAATGAATCATAAAATACTTTAAATCTCAGAGCAGTTATGTTACAATGGTAAATTCGGACTAGAACTGAAATTGAAAACACAATCTTTTTCATTATTAAAAAAAAAAGATGCCACAATATAAAGCAATCAAGTATTCTCTAGCTGAACTTGTGTAAATTACATGGTGCACTAAATCAAAAAAAAAAAAATCAAAAAAATCTTAAGCTGTTTAAATTGATAACAATATGTACCTACATATGTCATGCATTTTCTTTTCTTTTCTATTATACTTTTTTTAAGTAATATATTATCTTTTCTAGAGTCCCAAAGCATTCTCACATGTTTAAGATCCTATTTGAAATCAAAATTTCTGACCTGAAGAATCAACCGGGATTTGACATTAATTTAATCTAAGGTTCTACAGATAATGTGTTGAGAATTACATGATACTATTTATATTAAAATCTACAAGTTCCCCATCATATAAAACCACACAAAATGTAAAGAAAAAAAAGAAAAAAAATTGTTAAAATTGATGCAATGAAAGGTGCAATAATGAATTTAGTTTTTTAATTTCATGACTGTCATAAAACTCACCAGCAGGTGAGGCAACAATCAAAGACACAAAATTACAAAAAAACAAAACAAAACAAAATAAAACACTTCAAAATTCAAAGATTTCCTACAACTCAATAAAAGCAAAAATAAAAAATTGTCTTAGTAAATTAATCTTTAACCTGAAATGAATTTATTCTTAAATACTAAAGATGTCACAAAAGTTATTAGTGACCCCTATGAAAGATAATATATTTGCATTAGCCAATTAGTTAATGAATTTATTTCAAGGTTATGGAAATGTAAAAATGTATGGCACATGTAGGTAGGTTGGTTGGTAGGTAGGTACTATGGTATTGGTATATAGATATATAAAATCAAGGTTATTCACATTATTTAAAAAGATAACTAAAACCAATTGTCTATTTAGAAATTATTTAAAAAAACTCTGTGTAAAGTTCTTAGGCTGACAAGTTGAGTCAACCTACGAAGTATATCCATTGTTAACTATAATATTATATAATTGAAAATCTTGGAATGTTAAGGATAAGTTACTTTTAGAGTTTAGAAAATCATTTAGAATTAGGTTTGAAATTTAGTTTTAATTAGTCAGTATAGGTCATGTTTCCTCTTACACAAGAAGCAAAAATTTACATTGATTAGAGTTGGGAACATCTAAAAATTATTGAATGAAGTTTAACATATACATAATGACATGATAGAGTTATATAAGGTGTTTGAAATCCCCTAAGAGTTTGTATAGTTGATTAATGGGGCCCACAGGAGTTGCTGCTTAGAGTTTTTTCTTTTTTAGCATAGCCTTTCTCTTTCAAGGTTTAACTACAGGCATAATTAAGAAATTAAAGAAATTCAGTTATTTTTCCGAAAGGGATGGTATAATAATAATAATAGTTTAGTACTATTAAACTGAAAAACATTATATGCATACTATAAATATATTGAATAAAAAATATCTAATAAGGAAGAATAAATTTGACTTTAAAATGATTATGATTTTGCTTAGAAATTAGATTAAAGATTAATATGATCTCAACTTTTGTTATCATTTCAAAGTTAATCTTATACATGAAAAAATGTATAAATCATCAAAATATATTCTTAATCTTGATTAACATTAGCAATATATATTTAACAACAAATAATAGTAAATAGAACAATATCTGGAAATGAAAACTTAAATGAACAGTGCAATAAAAAAATATGTATAAATGAAATTGGTGAAAAAGATTTAGGATGAAGTTTCAATAGTTGAAATGTAGCCTATTTATACAAATAAAAACGGACATTAGAATGATACCTTCGATATTTTAACTTAATTATTTGGTTAATAATTTCAATCATGAAATATGTAGTTTGTTTTAACAGTTTAGAACTGTAAAATGCTATTTGAAGAAAAGGAGAAATAAATTAATGGGGAACTTCTGCCAGTGACAAACCAACTATCTGCATTGTAATCAGCTACGGCTTGAACCTATTAAATAGAATACTAAAAGAAAAACATGCTTAATACATCTTAATATTAGAAACAAACAATAAAAAAATAAAACCATATATTTTAGAACAAAATAATCAAAACATTTATGTTTATTGACATTATATATCTATAAATGTATAAATGATGATAGTAAATGCTCATCTAGAATGTCTAATCTTAATTTTTTAAAGCAATTTTATATGAAATTCTTCTGATACAATATTCACATTAATGTTGTTCTTAATGCAATATGAAATAAGAATTTTTAACTTATACAAAAGTATAGTCAAAGTTGTTTAAAGTAATAATTGGAAGTCACATGAAATACAATTTTTAACAAATTATATAGTTAATTGTTTTCCTATATGGGTTTTTTTTGCTATTGGACTTACTTTTTAAAAATCTTGCTCTTCTTTTCTTAAACTTTTTACATCTTAAAATTAAAGTAAATGATTTTTCTAAACAAATAGCTTCTTTTTTAAAAGGTATGAGAGTTACTAGGATTTTAACTCATATGTCATTATTAAAAAGTAAATCTTTTTAACATTACACTACAAGGAGATCCTCTTAATTTTGGGGTAATAAGAAAAGTATAAATTGTTTTCAGTATTTCTTTTTTATATATAAAACAATCTTAAAATTAAATCTATTATTTAAGATGAATCTTAATTGAAAAACGGGAACATAATTGTCATCAAAAAGGCAAAATAATGTCTATTTTGTAAAATCTTAATAGAATTTTTTAAATGAAACTAACAATAGATAGTAACCAATGGATTTAAATAGAAATAACTTTCTGATTTCTACCCACAAAATAACAATTTACAAATGAATTGTTGTAAAAATACAGGATTATATCTATTAACACAAGAAACAACACCTTTCAACACCTATTAACCATGTTGCTATTTTTAAGAGGACCCAGAATAAAAAGTGACACAACTAGAGTTTTTTTTTTAGTTTAAATCAAAATTGAAACTTACAGGAGAAAACATAAACTCAATATCAAATTAGGGCAGTAACTTAACCCAGTTTAAAATAACACAACATAACATGACAAAAAGCAGTGAATTTAATAATAGTTTTCTTTTAGAAGTTTTTTTTAAAAGTTAATATTTTAAAATGGAAACTGATGTACACATATAAAGATAATATAAGCAAGATACAAAGTAAATCTCAAATATGCTAATTATTTGTTGTATTTTTATATTGGCAACCTAGCGAAAAAGACGACACGGACGATACTTCTGCCCTACATTATATGCTAATTTTGCTAATTATGCACAGTCTTTTTTGCTAGTTATCGCTTTTAATGCCAGCGACCAAAGGGCTAAAAACATGACTGTGAAAAAACTAAAATAAGAACATGTAGTTTAAACAGTAATCCTGCAGTGATCTACATAAAAGGTGTAAGTTTTCCATAGAATGAAAGTGATATGACAGAGATGACAAGGTGATTAATTTCAACTGCTGTCAAGAGAATAAGATAAGTCATAACGACAATAGTTGTTGTTAATTCTACATTCTTTATCCCCTCCCCTTGCACTATTTCTACCTCCCAATTGCCTTGAGGTAACATAAGAAAAGTTACATACAGATATGTTCCGTCTTGCTTCATTAAGGGACCCCGTGCTGTCTGCACACTTAGGGTATCAAGTTAGAGAGTTGGTTGGGCTATCCCACATAGCAAATAGTCACATCAGATATCAATAAAGATGATTTGGGATTTATTTACTTGAGCACCAACCCAAGTTAGGCACAGGGCCATTTTTATGTGCTCATTATATCCCTTGGCTTTTTTTTAATTAGTGTTGCCCTTCACCTAGATGAGTTACTCTTCAGAGTTAATGAGCCTCATCTGCCCGAGACAGCTGAAAGTGAATGCAATGGTTTTCACTGGGATTTGAACTCGTGTTAATACGATTCCAGAAACCAAGCGTTTTCCACTGCTCCAACCTCGTTTTCCACTGCTCCAATACAGATGATTTTGGAACTTCATAAAAAAAGTTTATCTATTTTTTTTTTTTCTTGTGATCAACCAAGTAGATACATCCTTTGTTAAAAAGTTCTCATTAAAGTAAAACTGATTTATAAGTGAAGGGAAATATTTCAATATTTTTTTCTTCAAAGTTACTACCCATATGTAAAAAAAAAAACCTTCACATATGACTTTTCACAAAATAGGAGCAAGTATTAAACCCTTAACATGTGACACAAACCTCTTCAGAAAAATGATAGACCTACTTTAAAATGTTGATTTAATGATCAGGAGTTATAAAAAAAAAAGAAAAAACATGCACACAATTTGGTACAGACTGGCAGACCTAGATAGATTGCTGGATTTTAAATTTCAATAAACATAAAAAATTCAACAAAAAAAACCTCAATAACAATTTTCAGCAAATAAAATTAAAATCTTTGAATATTCAATAATTTTTTTTTAAATTTATAAACATATCAATTAAATGGATATTAAAATATCTTTTTGATGGCAGTATTTTTAGAATGCTTAAGAAAATTTAAGATTTGGCATTCTTCAGAGCATTTACAAATTTTTAAGCAGAATTAGAAAAAAAACACAAGTTGCATTAATTGAAGAAATCACTAAGAGATATTCTAAAAACAATAATCATCAAATATTAACTTAAGGTAACAAAAGATAAAAGATTCAACAACATACCTTGAATTAAAAAAAACCAAAACAATATAAAATCTTATGATCTTAAAAATAAATTAATATAGTTGAAGAAATTATTTAATCTTAATACAATATTATTATAAATCCAACTGAAAACAAATATTTTTTTAACCAATAGAAATATTTCAAATAAAAATATTTGAACATTTATAACTAGTTATAAGTACTTACACATGGCTCAAACTATCAATGGTTTTAATTCTAAGAGAAATTCAGTTTGAGTAAAAATTTTAAAAGTATGCAAATAAAAAAATTAATCAATTCCATTAGAAGTAAGACAGATATCGCTTTGTATTATTTAGAGTTCTCAGATAACTGTTCACATTCTTATTGCAACATTTCACCCAACTTTCTACACGTCTTCAGGTGTTTCGTGTTAAACTTGGAAATTTTCTTATGTAACTCAACAAATTTTGTGTTGTAATTCGTGAGGGTTCCTCATTGTCACATGAAAGCTTCCAACTTCAACAATAAAAATCAGATAAAAGTTAAAATGTTGTGTAGCACATACAAGTTAAAATATTGTGTATATAGAAATAAAGATGTGACAACAGTCACGAAACAATGAACAGACAAATAATCAAGCTTCATCTCAAACAATTTAGACAAATGAAACATTCTTATTCCTTTATCTATTTCTAAATGAGATAGTCTGGTTATCTTAAGTAATATTAATTCCAAAAAATAATTCATAACATCTCTAAATTTAAAAGTATATGTTCTTATAACATCATTCATAATAAAAAGAGCTTTCTTTCTGCATTTCCTGAAGAGTTTATTTTGAGACTTGAAAAGAAGTTAGTAATTTAAGCAAGTTATCAATTTTAATGAAATTACAATGTTTTAATTTCTAACTAGACCTGAAATGACTATGAGAAATAAATAAAAAATGGTTTATAAATGAGGGATTGAGAAAAAAAATATGGAAAAGTCAAGCATAATTAGTTTATGTAGTAATTAGAGTATAAAAATAATAAACAACCCAATTACTATATAAACAAGCTTCTAAGATGAAGGGATTCATATAGACAATTGATTTAACACTAATTTTCTTAACTAGTCTTTATAACCATCAATGCAAATCTTAATGACAATAACATGAATGGAAATGATGCTAATGATAATGAATTTTATATTAAATTAACAATTTTCATAATTCAAAAATTAAACTTAAAATTAAAAACCAATAAAATCATGTTTAGACATTACAATAAACATAATGAATGAAAATGTAAGATTCCTAAGGAACGTACAAAGCAATAATTACATGCTATTGCTATAAGAAAAATATTTTTATGAATTTGAGGAAAATGCAGCAGAATGGTATGGTTGCACTTGGATTTACAACCAAAATGCATTTACATATCAAAGGCTTAATCTATGATAGCATCAAACATGAGTGTGCAACTTACTGCTATGGTATTAGTATAAAAAATATTGAATAACAATTAATGAATGTTCTTAATTCTATATATTGAAATATAATATGATATGAATATTGAATGAAAGAAAATCAGTCACACTCACCTCGCGATCTTCCCTTTTGTAAGTCATACATTATGGATGCTTCTTTCACCTCAAAACAAACAAAAAGTTTAAATTAATAAAGGTCGAATTAAATCTTAGAAACTAGTTATATTATTATCTTACAGATTTTATGAAAATAGATTTCTAAACTTCTTAAGAAATGCTCTAAATTGTTTCTTAAAATAGAAATCCACCTTAATATTGCATACTATTAGAGAATTTGACTAATGTTAATAATTATTTATCGTCAGTGTAAAAGTAGTCGAACTGCTATTTTATTAGAGTTTTGATATTTATTTAATTGAGTTCAAGCAACTCTTGAAAACTTATGAAGACGAGTATATCATCTTGTTGTTGTATAGTAATTAAAAGGTCTATTGCATTGGATTTTAACAATTTTTTTTGTTAGGTAGAAAATTTAGCATGGTAGGTTAATTTTAAATGCTTTCAAATACACTCTACTTGGTGAATGAAAGAAAAAAATTTCTGCACAAAAACAAAAGCAAATGATTTTCTAATAAGAAATCTAGAATTAGGGTTAAGTTAGAGAAGATATTCCCTCATTTACTCCTAAGGGTGTTTTCAGTTTTCTTTGGCCATTTTAATAACAAATTAAAGAAGCATTGTAAATATAAAACAAAAACCAATCATGAACAAAAATCTACACAAAGATGGTATAACATGCAAAAAACGCTCAACCAAAAATAAGCCGAATCACAGGTGAAAAACTTTTTAAAAATCTTTATTAGCTAAACTAAAACTAAAGAATTAAAAAGAAAGGAAGAAAAGTTGATTAAAAGAAAGAAATGTATGAAAGAAGTTAAAGAAGACAAAGTGACCCCACCATTGAAACGGAGAATATTTACAACTTTTTCACCGCAATACTAGATTTTTTTTTTTTTTTTTTTTTACATATTAACCTCTATGGAGATTACTTGTTAGAAAGCAAGAAAAAATAGAAAAAAGAAAAGAGATAATAAAAAGTATGTGTTCTATCAATAATGTTTAATATGACTTGCTTTAACTATATATATATATATATATATATATATATATGTGTGTGTGTGTGTGTGTTGGTATATTTCCCTTTTCCTCCACTT
>JAYKTE010891264.1:0-16799 GCA_036873565.1 Xipholeptos notoides
TTTGTAATGCAGGAAATACACTATTAGTTTTCCAGCTACTCTGAAAGTCGGGATGATGGTATATATATATATTTATATATATATATATATATATATAGAGAGAGAGAGAGAGAGAGAGAGAGAGAGTGAGATAAATTTTTCTTGATGTATATATGTGTGTGTTGCAAAAGATGCTGTATTCTCTAATGCATATTCATTTGTGAAATAGTATATGATGCCATTTCCATAAAACCCAAATATACCATTTGCATGATAACAGGCACATTGTTGGTGTTAGTTTATTATTATTATTAAACCTTGAAGGATTATAGTAAAGATTACAAGGTGATACATGTAAGCATATTTTGAATTTCAAAAAGCTTGATTTACATAAATAGATATAAATACTTTATTTTTGTTTGATTTGCAAATTTAGCAATCCATTATGCCGACGAAAACAGTGTATTTATTCTTGGATCTTTCTGTATTTTCATTATTGTCTTTTATTTTAATTCATTGAATGAGTAATTTTAACTTATACTAAAAAGAAATAGAAATTTACCAGTAGACTGAATACATTTGTTGATTATGCTATTTGAAATTTCAGTTAACAAAGTTTTGAGTGATAATAATGCTGATATTTTTTCTCTGGCTCAAAGAATTGAAAAACAAAACTGATTAACAATTTCTCTTTTGAGATTTTAACTCATTTCAAACGTCAATATTGTAATTTTTATTTTTATTCTTTTATTTATATCTTCACTCCCCCTCACAAAAAAATGGATCCAAATGTCAAATTGAAGCATTCATGTGAAAACACTAGTCCATCTTTTTTTAATGCTAGGGAAATATTATCGGCAAACCACACTTTTTCTTTTATCGTTTTATTTAAATCTTTTTTCTTCGTTTTTTCCCAGTACTCAATCATAGTGTTTGACAGAAATATTCAAAGTGTATGTATCTATAAAACTTTAGATAATTATTTCAGTCTAAAAGAAGATACCTAAAATAACTATGCATCAGGGGAAAGTTCTCGTGGTTCATTGATAACAGCATTGGCAACTGAAGCTTACCAGATGACTTTAAATACTTTTTTGGCTGTTTCCTTTTAGATTTAGATTTTTAGACTATACGGTAAATTAACACCTATATGTTATCGTTTTATGTTCTATGGTTTATTTGTGTGAGATTAGTTCTCTTGGTGTATACTCATAATCGTTTTGTTAGTTTTATTTATCAAAATGGCAATGTGTACTTAAATCCGAATTATCTATGTAAGAAAAGCCTCATTTTAAAACACGAGCAAAAACATCATACATTGCTTTAAAATGATTTTTTTCAAAATAGGAATTCACTAGCAAAACCCACATGAATTCTATGGTAGTTTATAACTTAAACACCAAATAAGTATGAACCTTCTCATCATCGTATAAGAAAATAATGAGAACTTCCTTCAATATAAAAACCAGTTTTTCATTAGTTCAGATCATACTTAGAATTAAAAAAATATTTTGAAGACAAATACAGAGAAAATCTGAATATATTATTACAAGAAATAGAATTACAGTGAAGCATCACTTGTTTTTCCAGAGATTCAGATGGAATGAATTTAACTTAAAATTTAATCAAACTCACTTGTTTAAATCAGTTAGTAAAAACAATCTGAACTGTTCAAATAAAAATGTTATTTAATCAGAATGCGGATAGCATTTGTTTCATTTGCATAAAGACCGGTCGAATATTCTTAGCGTATTAATATAGAGATTATTTCTTAATTAATCTGGTTATTCCAAATTATTTTCTCGTATTTAAAGTTATGTTTTGGCCTAAATGCATTTTAGCCTTCTTCGGAGACTATTTGAGAACACAGAACTTCAAACCTAAGAATTTGTTCATTCCTCTTTAGTTAACTTCTCAGATTCCATAAGTGTTATCAATTATATCTATATTTAACTACTTTATCAACCGTTACGATGAGACCTGTAATCTTGAGATGTATATCACTTATAGCTTATATAATCCAACGCCACTTCAACATAAATTAGGTCGACCTTAATTATTCTTGTTGCTGTGGTTGTTGTTGAGCAGATGTATAGAATCCGAAAAAAACACAAACAAAAAACAATAATAATGAAAATAATTAAATGCAAATAATATAAATAACAATTATATTTATACTTAACGGCGATTTATAATATTAAGGATAAAAGGCAAGAATCTTTGCTGTTGTAGTTATTGTTTTTTTATGATAATAATAAGCAGGAAGGCCACTATTTTTATGTTCAGGCTCGGATCAATTTTCCTGTTGTTTATGGAGTTTTCGCAATCTTAGTGATTTCTGGAACACCCAGTCCTCACCGTAGGTGTAAATTCTATTCAAGGACGTTTTCAGCTCGCCTGGTCGATAAGTGTGTGGGGTAGGTACATAGGGGTTAGTAGCTCATACCACGAACTGCCAACCGGACTGTTACGGTACCTGGTATTCCTAAGCCGTTACTCATTCTATTAGTGACAAGGCTCGACATTGCTTAACTTTGGTGATCAGACGGAAACCGGTGTCTCCGACTGTTGCTGTTGTTTACTAGCATATTGTTATTTACTTGTAGAAAATCGTTTCAAAATATTTTTTGATTGGTAAATAAGTTTCATTGTTTAGGTTATAGTTCAGAAAAATTAGGTGATTCGAATTATTCCCAAACGTATTATACTAAAAATAAACATTAATGTAAATGTGTATGCCATGTTTGCATAGTCTAAACTTTTAGTTCATAACCATTAGGGACATCTTTCAAGTGAAATTTGAAAATGGTAGATTATCTAAAATGTGTATGATTAATGCCCTATGTATAAAAGTATTCGATGGAATAAAGAGAAACAGAACATTGTAATGAAATGCATAATTGATTTAAATGACAAAATAATAACATAAAGTTTCGTCATATCTAGTACGCGGCATTCTGTTTAATACAAAATTCACGCTCTGTAATTTTAAACTGCTCGAAAATTTTTCACATTTCTTTTTTGCTAATGATATGTGTTTCTTCCTACTTTGTTCGTGAAACATTAAGCAATTTAATAAATTTCACTAATAACACATCGTAATAGCTACAAATTAAAATAATGATACATCTCAGAACAAAAGGAGAATGGAGAGATGCATTCCTCTAATCAAAAAGATAACAGGGTCGAAGTTTTAATAAAATACAAACATTTTATAAAAGTTTAAAACAGGAGTTTCTATGAACATACCACATTTGATCCGGTTATTTAATCGTTAAATAAGATTTGGATTATAAAACCCCCTAAATGAAGGTAATTCATCACTTAAAAATCAAGAGTGATAAATACGTATATAGAAAGGGAAACAAGCATATATATTTTGGTAGGTGGTTAGATAGATAGAGAGATAATAGAGAGAGGAAGATAAAGAAAGGCAGACTTAGATAAACAAACAGAAAGAGAAATATAGATAGATAGAGAGATAGATGGATAGTAAAAAAAACTGTCATAGATAGATAGATGGTCAAACAGAAAGACTATTATAGATAGATAGACAAACAAAATGGCTGACATAATTAGATATTTAGACTGAAAAACTGATTTGAGATTATTATTCTTAATAATCCGAGCTTGACATGGAGCTTGCCAAGTTTAATTAATACTTGATGAAGACCTAGTGATACTTTCAACGATTGTAAAGTAAATGTTTTTACCCTAAAATATGACTTACCTTCTAAGATTATATTTCTCTACATATTTTGTATATATTTAAGAACTTTGAGGATTTCAAAATATGAAATCATTACAATACACATATGTTTATTTTCCCACAGTCTGCTGTTTAGCTTTTAAGGTACCCTGTTTTCAATTTTCACACTTTTACTTAAATGCACTATTTAGAAAAGAATTTGTTTATTTTCTTTATGCTTTTTACTGTATTCTAGTGCATTATCTTATTTATTTTGGACCTAGTTGTTACCAGATATATGTCTTTTTCCTTATATGTGTTTGAGTTTCAGTTTATTTTCTATCATATTTCAATTCACCATTTCTTTCTAAGAGAAAATATTATTGAATTTTCCTTCCTTTACTCCATTTTCTACTTCCACATCTGATTCATTCTTTCTGTGTTCTTCTGTTTTGAGTTCATGTTTTTGTTTTTTATACCTCCATTTCCTTCTTATTCGACCTAACTTCATTTTTTTTTTCACTAAGAAATAAAATATCCATCATCTTATTTCCCTTGTGAAAACCATTCGTCATCCCGTACGTATACATTAGCTTAGTTCTTATTACAGTTATGTATTTTTTTCAAACTTTTAAGTTTTTCAATATATTTGTTGCTATTTTTGTTTCGTTTTTTTCCTGAATACACTCCCTAACATTTTATTCTTCTTCATTTTCTTTTTTTATTTCAGCTGGAATATTCATACATTTTTACTGAGGTTTTAAGCAATAAAATGACTTAGCTTTACAAGTGAAAATTTGAGTTTTTTAAAAAAAAGATGTTACTTGGTTTAAAAAAAAATCTAAATAAAACGAACTGCTGTAGCAAAGAATAGAAATATGACCTCTTAACTTGGCCTTTTTAATTGTGTTTGATAAACTGTATGTTTACTTAATTTATTATGTCTATAAAATCATTATTCTTCAGTATATTTCTGTGCTTCTAATACACATTATTTAAAGTCAAATTTTTCCAGACCGGAAATGACAAATTCAAAAACTATAATTTTTTTAAAATTTCATTTCAAACTTAACATCTTTTATTAAAAAAAACTGAATATAGTTTTTAATATTTAAAGTCATCCGGGAACAAGATTCAGTTAAACTGTTGACTTCAGCAATTCTTGTTTGAATGGTTGAAAAAATAGAACTGTTGGCACCAAACGAATGTTTATGTTGGAAAAATAAAAACAAATTCATCAAAACTAAAGATTGATATTTAAGCATATCCCATACTTTTTTGGAAAGAAATACGCTTTGTTTTATATTCAGGCTATCGTGAAACTTTCATAAAATTTAATTAAATCTATTAAAAAAACCAGAAGAGTCATCATTAGGGCTAAGACGATATGCTTTTATTAAAACTATTCTTGTTAAATCCTTATTTATTAGGGGTGTGGCAAGAATATTCTTTAATAAAATCACATTGTTACCGCCCTACAAACAACTACAGAATTACAAGAAACAGTAAAATAGCAAAAAAGCCAAGCAATAACAAAAAGATTCTTTAATAAAAACATATTGTCATAGACCTACCCATTATTATTAGAAAGTGTAAAAGAACAATACATTTTAACAGAAAATATTTTTAAACACTGCTATTTTAAATTAGCATCATGTTAAACTAGACCAAACCCCTCGGAGTGTAATCATTACATCAACTTTTTTTGGTCACATTTAAATTGCAAATTTTGAAAATTGACGTACTGAAAATAAAACTGACATTTTTTAAATAAAAATATTATTCTATATCTCTTATGTTTGAACAAGAAAGTTGGACTCCAAATATTGTTTTATGGTTGTTGCTTTAGTATGCCTGAATTTTATAGCAAAACCGATTTATATAACACTTAGTATTTAAGTATGCCTTGGGAAGACAGTATTCACTTTATTTGCCTGACAACTTTAGTGTACATAGCGCTATTACACAGTTTAAAAATCTTTCACAACAAATAAAATTTGTCTGATAAAAATGTTCCCAGTTTCAAACAATTCTAGAGTGATATGTTATAAAACAAAGTCTACAAAATTTCATAAATCCAGTGATGAATTCAAGTTTTATTAGCTCAAAGCAAACAGGTGGTGCTAATATTATTTACAGGATAATAATTATTTTTATCAACTTGAAAGAATATATACAAAAGCAAGAATATTCTGAAAATGGATTAAAGCTGTAAGACTAGTTCTTTGGAGCCACTTGTACGAAAATATGTTTTCACTCTAGAGTATTATTAGCTTTGATGATTGGTTTGTAAAAACTACTTCTGTTAGCGATTCTTTATTTATAAAGAAAATAGCATTATTTATAGCATGCTCAAATGTTTACATTTGTTTCTCAAACAGTTATGTTGAAAAGTAAGAGGATTTTCCCTTTTGTTGTAGTTTAGTTTGACCGTTCATAAAATCTTGTTTTATTGACATTTTTAGCTAGAGAATAAGCTAATATATATTTTTTTATTTACATGATTTATTTGGTTCAACTATTTTTGTATGAAAACTACATATAGAACCTAGTTTTGTAAATTCTTTCGACCTTGACTTAAAAAGTGATAAATAGCCAAAAAGACGATAGGTAATAAGCAAAATTACCAATTTGCCTTTTAGGGTCCAAATGTTCTGCATTTTCGTACTGTTTTCGTAAAAAAAATCTACAAAAAACTACAGATAGATCAGGGTTTTATTAACATGTTCCGCTTGTTCTAACCATTTTTATGGAAAAACTACAGATATAATCTGATTTTATTCACACTTTCTCTTTGCTGCAAACTTTCTCAGTAGATAATAGCTGATAAGATCAGCATTTTTCTTTAATGCCTACTTGTCAATACACGGTTTATTTTTAATTTTTCGATGACGAACTGTTTTTTTTAGAAAATTCCTTTGAAGAGGTAATTTGCTTTTACTGATATTTTCTTTGTACAAAAGATTTTAGAAAAAAAGGTTGACCCATTCTTTGTAAAGAAACAAATTAAGAAGATAATTTGATTTTATTACGGCATTATTTGCTAGAAAAACAGTTTGTTGAGAAATCCTGTTTTGTTGACGCTTAGATGGAAATAAAATAAAATTAATTGTTGCTTCTAAATATCAAAATGTAGTAAGAAAAATATATTTCGCAAAGATTATATTAACTAAAAATAATTTCGTTGTATAAAGTCAATTCCAAGTGTATCTGTGTAATACACTTTGAAAAGTGTGTTCTTTGTATAGCAAGTCTATAAGTTTACTAGTAGTACTTATGTTCTCCTGATTTTTACTTAATAAAAGAACACTTTTTAAAAGGAAAATACTTTTGGCTGTTGATCAACGAATATCTGAACTAATGTACCGTGGAGGCTTATGGAGATGGATGTTAATGTATATTTCACTTGCTGTGATATTTTTGTCATTCACCGTTGGCCATATCGATGATCACCCGTTGGGTTGTGTGAGTTCGAATTTGACTTCTTAGTGACGTTTATGTTTTATTTCTCGAGGGTATCATATCTCTGTATTTTTTAAATGTTATGTTGTTTACTCTGCTGTTAAAAAGTAAAAATATATCACCCTATTACTGTCTCTGCATATACCCATCTATTTCTTTTTATGTTTGTTAGTCTGTCTGTCTGTTTTTCTGTCTCTCTGTCTGTCTACTCGTTTTATCTTCCTATCTATTTATCTATAAGTCTGCCGATCAATCTTTCTATTGATATGGATAAATATATGAATAGATAGATAAAAAATATACATGATATATATATGATATATGCATTATATATATTATACATATGTACATGATATACATGATGTGGTGCGGTATTAAAAGCTTGGATTCTGGAATCGTATTATACTAGTTCAAATCCAAATCAAAGCCGTTACGTTCACTTTCGGGCAGATGACGCTCGTTAACTTAGATAGTATAATATCTATGTGCAAAGATACCACTGATTACAAAACAAGAAGGGATAGCTGAGACCTTCAACACAACCTCTGTGTAAAGGATAATTGATACTGATTCCAAAAAGTCAAGGGAAGTAATGAGCACGTAAAACTGTCCTTTTCCTAAGCCAGTTTGGTGCTCGAGTTAGTATTCATCCTATATATATCATCATATATATAATATACAGTGGAACCTTGGTTTTTGAACTTCCTGATTCTTCTACAAATCGGCATTTTAACAACAGAAATTTGCATCGGATTTGGAACGAAATTCAGATTTCGTAGCGGTCCCAGAAGATTGGTTAAATTGTTTCAGATTTTGAACAAATCGCTTTCGAACTAGGTTGCTGAACGGATTAGGCTCGAGAACACGGGTACCGCTGAATATGTAGATGATATGCATATAGATTATATTGAACGAGATAAATTAAATTACACTTCTCTTGTGTTCTAAACAATTCTTATGATTTTAAATTTCTGAATTCATTTTTTTCACTTCGGGGTTCGACAAACTATGACTTATTCACCTATCCCGTATCTGCTCAAGTTTCAACTCCCAAAACTCTTCAATCAATGTATAGAGGCAATGTGAACAAACTTATAATTAAACGCTCAATCTAACGTGTACACGTTGTCGAACTCTTAAAATCGCCATTACTTCTGTTCGGATTATAATGCAATATTATCATGAATGTATAAAGATATTTACACACATTTTTCACAGTGGTTTCATATCAATTTTTTGTTTGGTTGTTTGTTTCTGTTTTACGGCATATCAACCATTTTAGGTAATTTGATGCTGAGAACAATGATTACTTTTCGTCACCACTTAGTTTTTTTAGTAACACAATATGCATTATGGAACCCATAGCTGGAGAGAATGAGGATTCATACCTTTCCAAAGAGTATTGGTCCAAATATGAATGCACGCGGAACGACTTGGATTCGAACACGCGTATTACGATTCCGAAGTCTGAATTTTGACATCTGTAATTGGATTTCTAGTGTTTATTTCTTCTCTTTATTAATCTCTCGATTTTTCTTTTATTTTATGTGTTTAATCCGCTACCACGAGTATCAGGTCATGTTTTAAGAATTTTCAACAGTAATTCACAGTTGATAAAATATTTTCTTATCTTTGTAATTTGTACAAATTAAGCAAAGTTACTCCCTTCATCAGCAATGAAACATTTGTCATGCAATTAGTTCTTCAGGGTCGGATTATTTCTGTGGAAGTCTGGGCAGCAAATCTGGGCGAAGCAAGCAATATGCTGAAACAGCTAAAGATACATGTAAAAATGTCTGTAACTAATTTACTAAATACTTGCATTCAACTAACTCTTTATCATAGATTGGCTCAAAGTTACCTTCTCCCATAGCCAGGTGGATACGGGAGAGATAGTAAGAAAGAGAAAAAATTATGAGAAGCCCGCCCAAATCTATTGAGTCTCACCATAGTTCATTTGGTGACGAACATTCCACACTAGAGTCTGGTGGATCTTCAGCATTGTTTAATACTTTCGATTAATGTAGATTTATGAATTAGATACATTCCCAAAAAGGAACATAAATATTGTATATCAATCAATTTGGGCTTATATTTTAGTAATATTTTCCTATTTTTCATTTTCAGTGAGGCATTTATTGGTTATAAAAAATTGAATGTGCTTTTAGATTTTTCAATGGACATCATTACATTCATTGGGAAAATTCGATAACAATAATTTTGCCAAAAATAATTGGAAAACTAAGAATGTGATAATTAATCCTTAAAAACAATCTCTTCAGTTTTTAAGACAATTGAATAGATATGAATGATAGAATAGCGTCTACTTCATTTTGTTTTTAAAACTCATTACACAATTTTATCTAAATGTCATCAAATGCTCAAACCAATCATTTTTATATCTTTATTTTTCTCATTGATTACTGAAGTTTGTTTTGCAATAAATAAAAACATCTAAAAAAATACCATATCGAATAATTTCAAACTCGAATTTTATAAAAAATTGTGATACCCTAATGATTTACTGCTTTTAAATAAATAATTATAAATATTATCATAAATATTCTAAATAAAAATGTATACTTCTAGATAAAGGTTACTTGTTAATTATTAATCCTGTTTATACAGGTAATATAATGTTCACTTAATGAGTAATTTAGTTTCTTTAAATAAAATTTACATCTATTTATGTAGTTGAACTTTTTATTTAGTTTATTTGAAGTTTAAATTATCTTTGAAAGAATATTGTGTTGTTACCATAATAGATTTTAAATGGTTTTAATAATAGCGAAACGACCCTATGCCAATGTATTCTCGTAAATTATACTTTTTTGATTATTGATAAAATAAAAATGTATGCGTTGAGCCAGCATTAGCGGACATGATCTCTGTTTGATAACACGGCACAGCACCTTAAAATATTTGTGTATTAGATGAATTGTTATAACAATAAACTCGTTATTATTTACGTTTATTTTATACCGATATATAACATTCATTATGGCATATTTAATGCTAGATTTTTTTGCATTTTTTGTTTGTTTTTTACGAAAGATAACTTAGATTCCTAAAGTTGTTACAAGTAAAAAATTAGACGTTTGCGGAACTTTGCACTCTCGGAGTACTGTAGTATTTCATCACTTCCGTATGTTTGTATGTATATAATTATATATTTATCTTTCTTTTTTTTCATCCTCTAGTGCATTATATCTTGTTTTTTCTTACACCGTAACTTCAATCTCCCTGACACTTTTAACCGTAAGCCTGCGGTTAAGTTCTCCTTTGTCTACCGAGATTACCTTACCTGCTGTCATTGACATCTCACTTAACCACAGAGAAGTGCAAAAAAATGTCAGAAAAAGAAGAGTTAAAGACAAAGTGAGCAAAAGAAGAAAACAGAAAAAATACAGATTAATAAAACTAAAAAAAAAAAAAAGTGAAAAAGAAATCCGCAACGAATAAAAACTGCGAATAACTTGAAGCAAAAAGCATGCACACGTCATGGAAATTTGATGTATAGAGAACTTTATTTTCTTTTATGCTTTAATCAAATAGTGTTCTAACTATTATCTATTATAAAAAGATCAACATATTTTACAATGTGCTGACTTGCAATTGTTTTTTTCTATGGTACGTGGGCTGTCCCAAAAGTAATGGACCTAACTGTTGCATATTATTAATCTCGATTTGATGTTTTGTAAAAGAGAAATACGTTTATAACTCTGATCTTCATTCTGTTGCAAAATTAATTTTTTCTAATCAATTTTTAGTATGTGCATTTTTCTAAAATTTAAAATCATTTTTTTATCTAAAGTCATCTATTCCTTTTCTTTTTTTCATCTTAAACCCTCTTTAATTTGTTTTATGTTTGTTTTTTAGTATTTTTTTGCATCAAGAACAAAGACAAATTATATATTAATGAGTTAGTTTTTTTTACTTATTTAAAAACAATATTCATTTCTTCCTTTATTTTGTCGCATAACGGGTAGGCTTAGCCAGGAAATTCAATATTTTCACTTCCTTTTGGAAAGGTATGAAGGCTATAGAATCATATCGGCTGTGTTTAATCACATTCTTTAACACACTCTTTGCAAAAAAAAATATCGTTATAAAATGTATATTTATATATTACAATTCTGAACAAATAATTTATTTTTCTATTTGTTTAAATTTTTGTGTTTTTATTTTTTTCATTTTTTTACTAATTTCTACCTTATTTTTATTTATATCTATAATTAGAATTCCATTTTTACTTATTTCAAACTTATTTGACGCATAGTTGAGAATTTTAACACTGGTTCTATTTTAAAAATATTAATCAATGTCCTTTTATAATTTAAAAAAAATATTGAAAATATATACTTAGAATACACCTAACTTTTTTTAAAATTGATTTAAACATTGACTGCTTCTACATTTTTTTTAAACTATTTTTAAAACTTTGCTTTTATGTTTTGTATAAAGAAAGATTTCGTTGTTTTGTTTTTTTTTCCAAAGTTTTTCAATATTTTTTGTGCTTCCTATTTTGATTGCTTCGCGTGTATTGCCAAACAGTATATCGTGTACGTCTTCTTTGCTGTTCTGATCGAAGAAGAGTACTTGTTCGTTTCTTCATTGAATCTGTGAAGTCCTAGAATATGGCCGACAGGTCTCCAATGTTAAAAAAAATCATCATCAACAACAACAACAGTAAAAAAAACAACAAAACAACCTTTACCCCACAAATAAAAATGCCCGTATTACCTCAAGCAGTATTCAATCTGCTAGTAAAGAGGCCTACGGGAAAGAACAGTTATTTTAGTTTTTAGTGAGTTATACCATCACAAGCTAGAGGCTTTAGAACACTTCAGGTTAAATTGAATATCCGATACATTTCTAAAAAATACTGGAAAAACTTATATATGTATATATATGTGTGTATGCGTGTGCCTCCATATTTATTAATACAGAAACATGCACACACACACACACACACACACACACACACATACATATATATATATATATATATATATATGATATTTATATCCTTATTCCTCTATGCATGTATATACATATTAAACACTCATCTATTTATATATGCGTGAGTGTTTAGATAAGTAATATATACATACATACAAGCATACATACATATTTTGCAGAGCTGATGTTTCCTTCGCACTCCACCAGGTCTGAACGGCCCTCACCCCAAATTGTATAAATCCGAGCAAACTACACAAAATATTCAACAGAAATACACTAAAATTAAGTTATAGCTGCACAGAAAATTTCATACAAATTATAAAAAAACATAACAAAAAAATCCACAATTCAACCAGCACACAAGCACCTCCCAAAACCAACTGCAACTGTAGAACGAAATCCGAGTGCCCACTAAATGGAAACTGCCTCCAAACCAACGTAGTATACCAAGCCACAGTAAAAACCAACAATACAGAAAAAATATACATAGGTTTAACAGAGGGCACATGGAAACAAAGAAGTTATGCACACAAGACTTCGTTCAACAATAAAAAATATGAACACTCCACTACTACTTTTAAAATCAAAAACTGTTCTATGAACTTGAAAGACGCTAGGCTGACTCTGGCTTTAAATGGCACAATGGATCGATATGCTGTAAACCATAATCGTTTAATAAACCCTTCTTTAGTGATACACTTCCTTCGTCATTTCTTGTAGTTTGTCTGTTTGTTTTTTTGTTTTTTACAGTTATTTTGGAATTTGAATGTCATTTTATTTTGTTGAATATTTTCACTTTAAAACTAACTAGTGATATAGCCCGGTCTTGCTCAGGGTTGCGTTTAGCCCCTTAGCAGATATTTTTCCGACTGAAGACCAAATCGAATTTGTTCCACAGGTCGGCATACCGGGTATTTCAAATTTCAAGTCTCTTGACCAAAAATTGGCAAATTAGTTTGGGCGTCTGTAGCCATGAAAATTTTGAACAATTCTTTCAATGGTAGACTTTAAGAGCGTGTAAAATTTCGTTTAAATTGAACAGTTCCTTCTAGAAGCTGATTTTTTTCGATTATCGATTATCGATTTTCAATACGTATGGGGAGTAAATTTCACTTGAAAAAGGATACAGAAAATTTCGTTTGATTTTAGACACAATATTTTTTTTTTAAATCCCACACACAATTTTTACAGGCTAATAAAAGTGACTTTTTGTATGGTAACAAGACAGCCTAGAGCGGTCATTGCTTTGTTTTTGCTTAACTGATTCACCAGCTGGGTGTTCGTTTCTGTCGTACTTGACGCTTAAAATGCTTTCGGAACAGGATGTAACACAATAGATATAACGTTCAAATCACGTTGCAAACACCGGATCACCGAAATTAAGCAACGTTGAGCCTGTTCAGTACTAAGATGTGTGACTACTTAGGAATACCTGGTACCGTATCAAATAGGCTGGTCTTGGCCTGAAGAGTAGCAACCGAATCCATCTAAGACTTAGAGTTAAGTGACATGCTCTTCCCTCACATCGACGAACCGACCAGGAAATCTGGATGGCTTAGCTGCTAAACCTCCTTGAGATAGATTTACCCCCTCGGGTAAGGACTGAGCATCTTAAAATTCTCTGAGAGAGCTAAGAACTCTATTAACTATATGCAAAACTGGTTTGATCCCTAAAACGGGTGATGATAAGATTTCCTGCTCAAAAGAAGGACAGACAGTGGGTGTCATTTTCTGTGTGGAATTACTTCAAGAGAACTGCTTCGTATACTAGGTACTTGATTATCTGGTATTTTTGTGTAATATTTTCACACTGCTAACAGATCTACTAGACTGCTAACAGATCTACTAGATTGCTAACAGATCTACTAGACTGCGCTCACTATGAGGATATGAAATAAATGTTGGATCTCTTTTCTTACGCATTCAAACCTTTGCAAATACTATATTTGTCAGATGTGGTTTCCTTAATCAAGAAATAATACATAGGATCGAAAATCTTAGCAAGACCTTCGGAAGCCTTGAAAGTAAAACTTGGTTTATAGGAATCATATGTTCGTTGTATACTCCTGTTTTGCCCTGGACACACGTAGTTCACATACCATTGTATGTGTGATCAGCTTAATAACCTATTGTGGTTGATATTCCGTAAAACGCAAACAAATATACTAACCTGGGATGGCTCAACCATTGAACACACACAAGTTCGATGGCGAGTTTTGTGAGAATATAAAATTCTCAAACGGTCCCCAGCCGGATGTATATCCCAGTTAAGGGAGTCACTATTTAATCCATAGCTTGATGGAAATGTTGATTCATATATTTCCCAAAGGTATTAAACCATATATGTTCATGGCGGAATGACCAAGATTCGAACACGCAAAAAGACTTATACTTATGTTAACTATAAAATCCAATCAAGTCAAATTATGAATTTTGAAAGCTGAAAACTTTTGGTTGTTTATTTCTTTCTCATTTGTTTAGCTATTTTCTTGCAACTATTCACTCGGTAGACCTTGTTATCACCTGGACAAAACTTGCAGTTACTGGGTGTATTCTTTTTACAAGTTGCATGCAAAATCACACATTTTTCTGTAGAAAAATTTTGATTGTATAAATTCGTTACAATATTCCCCTGCTATTCATGAAGGTTTCTGAAAATCCAGAATCCGATCGTCTAACCACTGTCCCAAGTAACCTTCGCATACCTATCATCAAAGGATCGGAAAAGATCTATCATATATAGAAGATTAAACGTTAAATGGCACATTTTACAAGCATTATTCGGGCTATTGTTCTCATCCTTATTTTTCTCTGCCTCACCACGTTTCAACCGAATTCCGTCTATAATAATAATTCTTGTAAAATGTATCATACCTCATCTGAAGGATTCCGAAAAAATAATAAGTTATAACAACTTCTGATGTCGGATGACGATATAGTGCAACAATCAAATGCATCAAAAACAGAATTGTATATTATACACGGTCAAGTGCTTGTGGCTGTGGTACCTTACTAGAATAGAGATCCATAAATAAATGTTTTATAGAGAACTAAAACTTAGAAAATATCTAAGACAAACCTAGAAAAGTATATTAACAAATATAAACCCACAGTCCTCAACATGAATATGACAGTGGGAAAGGGGAGAGGAGTAATGGTGACATAACAAATCTGATGCAGAGATATCTTTTATGGCTGCAGGTAATATGGGGCAAAATGCCTCGGATGTTACATTTTGAGACGAGCTCTATGCAAACAATAATCCCTAGAAGTATTTCATATAGCACATCTGTTGAGGGAAACTCTCTTAAACATGGAATTTCAAACGTGAACAAGCAACTCGTAGCACTTTGCTTGAGGAAGATAAACTACAGAGATACAATTTGATTCCAAACCAAACTCTCACAAGATTTGAATGTAAACAAACACACACACACACACACACAAACATACAAGCACACATACACGCACACATATCTATATACATATAAAAATACAACGTGGTGGTTGTATGAGACCATACATCCGATTTCACGTTTCCGGTTTACAAATATTCGTCTTTTTACCTTCTGTCTTATAACAAAACGGATGTAAACGAAGAAAAAAGGGCAGCCGATGATGCGCTTTGTTTTTAAACCAATGATTTTCAGCTAAATAGTGGTTTTAGTTAAAAAAAAAAAAAAAAAAAAAAAAAACTTCTTAAGACGTACGACAAAATAATGAATTCGTTACAAAGATGTTTGTAGAATTAAAACAAAACTGATCGTCTTCTTTAAATTTAAAAATATGGCCGTCTTCTTAAAATGTATTTTGTTAATTAAAATCCAATTCCGGTTTATTGATTATTTACAGTTTAAGGGCTCAGGGGAGATAATTCTTCGTCTGCCGTTGGAAAAAAAGAATCTTTTTCGAGTATAGGTTTGTTTTAAATTCAACGTTTGTATTTCAACTTTTGTCAAAAGTTTTTTCGAAATTTTAAATTTTTTTGTCTGCCATTAGAAGAAAAGGTTTGTTTTTATATCAACTCTGGGGTTATATCCGTATATTAATAGTATCACACGTGGGTTGGGTGAGAATTAATATATAGAGAAAAATAATAAGTAAATAAATAAGTCTAACTGGTTCCGATTAATCTTTTTTTAATTCTTTGTCTGCCGTCGAAAAATAAAATAAATAAAAATTTAATTCAACTTTTGTCATTACGAAATATTAAATTCTTTGTCTGTGGTTGAAAGTATGTCTGTTTTTAAGTCAACTTTGGGGTATTTCTGTATATGAACAGTCAATAGCACCCGTTGGTGCGAATATATAGAGAATTTTTTTTTTAAATCTGATCTCATTGAGTTTGTGTTGTGCACATACATGTAGCTTTTTTTCAGAATTATTAAAGAGATTTTTATGATTTAACTATCTGACTTAAATATGACTATCATTTCTTTCAGAGTTGAATTCAAATAATCATTGATGAATTTAATTATTAATGAATTTACTTTCCGACTTTAAAATGACTTTTTCATTATTTTCTGAATTATTATTGATTTTTCCTAATATTTTCAAACTTTAATGTAATTTATTATCAAAATATTATTATTATTATTATTATTATTATTAATAATAATAATAATAATATTTTGATAATAAATTACATTAAAGTTTGAAAATTGCATTAGAACAGATGATGTATCACTATTTATGTTTCTTTATAAGT
>JAYKTE010892372.1:0-16785 GCA_036873565.1 Xipholeptos notoides
GACACTGTCTACAGTGTTGTTGTTGTAGTACACTAGTACAATTACACTAGTACAGACAGCAGAGAGCGGCAGCGGGCGGTACCACCTACACCACGGACAGGCGGACGACGCCACCGACCTGCAACGTTACAATCCAATTTTTATAGTTTGACCCCTTAGCAGCTATTTTTCAGGCTCAAACCCAATTCTGAGAAGATTTTTTTGTTCGGTAAAGATAAAGTATATAAAATTGGCAACAAACGGAGGAGGGAGCACTCAAATTTGTTTATTAAAGAGGTTTTCGGGTGTGCAAAAAACAAATATAATATTTAAATCCACCGCAAATTTTCCGTTTTGATGATATTAATCCGGTTTCATGCAGTTATTTTCTTATGTACAACATTTGGCCCATTAAAGTGCATGTAAATAAATTATGACAAATTCATGCACTTTAATGGCTGCCAAATGACTGTCATAAGAAAATAACTGCAAGAAACCGGATTAATATCATCAAAACGGAAAATTTGCGACGGGTTTGAATATCATATTTGTTTTTAGCACACCCCAAAACCCCTAAAAATCAAATTAGAGTTCTCCGTGTTCTGTTGCTAATTTTATCTTTACAGACTTTTCTACTCACACATTTTCATTTTTATAGATATGCAGATTGCAGATATGATAAAATCATGTAAGATGTAGCTACTAATTCATCACGTAATTTCACTGAGCTTTTCCACGAGTATAAACTTAGGTGGTTCCTGTTTGTTTAACTAATCAACCATAACTAAAAAGAAATTTGGATTTTCATTTTCTATTTATGATCTTGCTTGCATGTTTTGTTGCTTGTGTATGTTCTTTTTGTGCATGTTCTGCTATTGTTTTTCTTTTTCCTTATTCTAAACCTGTTATAGCTCTCACTTCTAGATTATTTTTCTGGCTCTTCATGGGGGAGACCGAGGTCACGACACCAAAGAGTGCATTTGATTTTGACTTCTAACCAAATAACATTGCACTAAATCTGTTGAGCCAGTCAAATAGGTTGGAATACAGTGGAGTTAAAAAAATATTCATACACTTGAAAAATTGTATTTTTATGTCTGTAAAAGCCTAAACAAAGACTAATTTAGATATATATTATTAATAGATATACTTACTATCAGAAAATAATAATAAACCTAATACTTTTTCAAATATAAATTAATACATTTATTCATTTTTACCAGGTGGAAAAAGTATTTGTACAACTTAATTTTTAACGTGAAACTATGCATATTGTCTGAATATTTATTATTATTATATTCTTGAATGTTCCATTAATGTTATCAGTAAATATAGTTAACTCTAAAATCCATTGTAAGAACATTCTGCAATTGGTAGTCTTACAAGAAGATTATAATAATGCCGAGGGTAAAAAATGTCTATTTTACAACAAAAAAATAACTAATTATTTCTCTTTGGAAAGATTGGAACAGTTACAGAACAATTTCTAAAGCTTGAATATTATTTTTACTACAATTGCCTCATTCACTTTGAGGTTTAAGACTCGTAACAGCATTGAAAATAAAGAACGAACAGGTACTCCAAGGAAAATTTCTCAAAGATCAGCAAGGATATTAGGTTGACAGATTCAGCAAAATCCAGAAGTTACCCGTGAAAAGCGGCAGTAACCTCAGAGCACATCAGGCATTCAAGTCTCCAAGCTTACAATAAGTAATGAACTACACAGGGACATTCTAATATCATGGATCCCAAAGAAAACTGCACTCCTCTTGAAATGACAAAGAGATGCTAGGCTAAAACTCGTTAGAGATCATAAGGATGGAGAATATTTCTATTGGGAAAAGGTATTATGGACAGATGAAACTAAAATAGAGTTATTTGGGCATAATTTCAAAGATTTTGTGTAGAGGAAAGTACTTAAGCCTACGAACTGCAGAAAACAATGCCTACTGTAATGTTTGATGGTTGAAGTATCATGATCTAGAGTTGTTTTTTGGCAAAAGAAGTTGGTAAAATGTCAATAATAGATGGTAAGATAGATGCTGAAACATACCAGGAAATACCGTAAGAGAATTCAATGGCTTCTGTTAATGATCCTAAGCATATTGCTTGATCTTCAAGGAAATGCTTTGCTAAAAATAACATTGATGCCTTGCAATGACCAAGTCAGTTTCCAGATTTGAATCGTATTGGGAATTTATGGCAATATATAAAAAATTCAATTTAGGAAAAGAACTCAAACAATTATCAAGACTTTGAAGGTGGTATGCCAAGTAGAGTGGGATAAAATACTTCTGAATGTGTGTAAATCATTAGTGGAGACATACAGAAATAGGTTGGTAGCTGTTAAACTCAATAAAGGATATTCCAGAAAGTATTAAATTAAGATAATATATTTTTCTCACAGGGTAAAATGAAATAGGTAAAATTTTAATAGTATGTGTCATAATAAATAAAACATATCTAAATTTGTCTGTTTAGGCTTTTACATACATAAAATACAAATTTTCAAGTGTACGAATATTTGTTTTCCCAACTGTAAATGACATTTTCTTTAAAATGGCTGGCTGAGTGGGGGTAGTAGTACACAAATGAATACCAGTGAAAGTGTTAAAACCATTCACTAAAATTATAATAGCATCAACTTTAAAAGTTTTAAGAGATTCAGAGAAATACTTAAAAAAGACAGAAAAGTGAAAATGTTGAAAAAATAATAAACAAAATGATAACGATAGTTCAAGGGATGTAAGAATTTTTATGATGATATTTTTTTCATAAAACCATTTAATGAAAATATATAATCTATTGAGTACAATTACATATTAGAATCACAGTTTTTTTGGTTTTTTTGGTCAGGACGTAATCATAATTTCAAAAGTTTCTTGTCTGAAAAATGATAAAACTAAAGACGATCTCAAAAAATTTCTTTTTGCCTTTAAAGTGTCACATCACCAAACATTCATTTTTCTGAATTTAAAGGATTAGAAAGATTTTTCATTCATATCAATTCTTAATTTGAATATCATATGGGAGCAAAGTTTTGTCTCATAAAATAATTGATCTTGATTCTGAAATAGAGATGGTGTAATAGTAGCATGTAAAGATGTTGCATTTATTTTAGTTCAGTTGATTTATCGGTGGTAGACAGACAAATTTATTATGGTACAATGTTCATATATATTTGGGTATTAAAACAAAGTCAATCCTGATGGAAGTCCATAGGATCAATTATGATTGATAAAAAAAGATATTTCTAAAATTTAAATGCTTTATTTTTGTTGGGATGACACTCCTACAGATAGACTCATCTTCTTTTGACTGATATCGCCTAGCCTCTGCTTTGCCCAGTCCCCAATTATCAGCCACTGAGTGAGTGTTTAATGTAGTAATAATTGTGCATGCTGAGAGGAAGTTAATCTCAGCTAACCTTTAGTTCATGTATAATTCCTTCAATATATAATTTAAACTTATACATTTTTTTAATTTCCTTTATAGAAGAAAAAACCCAAAAAATTCGAGAATTATACTCAAAAATTTTCAAGTCTTACTTTCTAGTTTATTAAAAAAAAAAATACTGGAATTGAACCTACATATCTACATAATATAGACTTTTTTTATTTATTCTGGATGAAAAAAAGAATTTAACCAATATTCATTTTAACGATGATCATTAACTACAACACACAGCATGTTCTATCACTGCTGCTAAGCAAAAAAAATGGCTTTGCCGATGATAGATAAATTGATAACAGTTTCAACTATTGATAATTATAGGGGGTATTTCATGACAAAACCTAGTCTATACCACCCCCAGAAACATAGGCTAATGTTCTGTAAATTTTTAAGATAATCAATTCAGCCGTTTCAGAGTCTATAGGGAACACACACACACACACAGAGATAAAGTTCAATTTATAATAAAATAAATAGAGATAAACAAAATATCAACAATAGAATTAAATTGTATAATTTTCAGTTTTTTCATAATTTTAAAAATTCATACCTAAAAGTTATCTTTTCCTGAATTTCTACTGATAAGTCAGAAAAATGATATCAAAAGAAATAAGAATTAAATGAGAACATCTTCAGTCAAGCCAACAGTCAAACAAGAGACAATCCAATGTCATAAATCAATATATGTCATATCCAGTGTCAAAAACAGAAACATATTAAATCAAATGAGTTTGGTTTCAGTTGAACTCTTGATCGGACTTGAATGATCTTCTGTTGATACCACTGAGTAATTATTATGGGATAATAAATGAAAATGTTTCAGAATATGATAAAATGGTTTCAGCAGCCAGATACAATTTGAGGATTTCCTGAAAAAGATAAAATAGAGAATATAAAAATAAGAAAATGGGTAAATCTCTTGTATAATAAGTAAGAACATTTGAAAAACAACAAAAATAAAGCATTAAATCAAGTTTAGTAGACAAAAAAAGGTCAAATAAGACAAGATTGTCTTTAGTCATTTTTTAGATTTTTAAAATTTTAAAATTATCATCTGATATTTTGGTTAGATTTCTATTACAACATTCAAACTTTCATTCATTTAATGCTGAGGAGAATCAGGTAAACTTATATATAAATGGAACTTTGTTGTCTGTCTGTGAGTTTATTCACTATAGACTAAAACGGCTGGCCGGTTTTCTTGAAAATTCACACAGTTGTCCTTTATGTGTCTGGGAATGTTGTCAAATAGGTGTCATTTCGAAAAAAAACAAACAAACTCAACAAGTATCAAAAAGCAATAATTGAAAAAAAATCAGCTTCTAGAAGGAATGGTCAATTTAAATGAAATTTTACACCATCTTACAATCTACCATTGAAAAAATAGTTCAAAAGTTTGAAATGACTACAAATCCCTAAAGTACTTTACCAAATTTTAGTCTGGAGATTTGAAATTTGATATATGAAACATTCAGACCTGGGGAACCAACTCAATTTTGCTTTCATTGCTAAAATAGTTGGTAAGGATCAAACACAACACTCCAAAATACATTAAGTGAGAATTTTCAAGAAAATTTGCCCAGCCGTTTCAGAGTCCATAGGAAACAAGCTTACACATAGACAGACAGAAAAACATATTTATATATGAGTTTTAGATAATATAAAAATGAACAATGCGATATTATTGCAAACATATAATGTCCACATGAAAAACTTCATAACTAATATTCTTTAAGCATAAAATTTTTTTTTGTTGCAATTGCAAAATGATGGCTATTGTTTTACAAATTCAGGTCAGTCAGATCTTTTGGTCTGTTTTAGCTCCAACCCCAGGCAAAATGCTGGAACTGCCTAGGAGAAAATCATCCATCCCCCAGTGCTTCTTGACCCAATCTCATCCCTCACCGCATATGTGTGTGTGTGTAACAGCTTACTGACCTGTTTAGGTTGAGCCAGTATACCATAGCTATATTAACTAGTACTAATTGATTTCTGGGATGTTGATGGGATGATGGCAATCTCCTTCTTCCTTCACTGGACAAACTTTAGGGGCCATTAACTTCAGGTACCGATTCCCTACTACTTTGTGAAGCATCTATATTATCGGGGACCACATCCAAAGTCCTCCCTTTACCTCCCCCACAGGGCATATCAATATGTGCCATTCTGTTCCTTGGCCAGTATAGTATTCGTCTAGGCAAGGGTTTTTTTTCCATAAAGGGAAAATACACAACAAACAAGTTTTTTTATATATAACAAAAATGTCAGCAAAGTTTTATTTTTCTTTACGAAACAAACCGGAGAGAGAATAAGTAGGTTTTTTTATACTCTAAATTAATACATCACAGAGAAAACCCACACCCATCCTCTGCCCTCTGAGTCAACACCAATTTTAGATGCATCCATTTGCTAACTCTATGAAAATTTGACTGCCTAAAACAAATTAAAATTCAATTTCTAAAATTATTTAATTAAAAAATTAAACACTCTCAAATCTCATTTTCTAGTTTTCAGAAGTTAACTATAAACAAAACTTAACTCTTATAAAAAAAACTTAACAACATATAAACTTAACGACATATGCACTCTCTTCACACACACAAAATGTTAAAACACGACAAATCACCTGCAATATAAAATATAACAAATTAGAGGGACCCCATGGTTGAGAGTTATACTATTATATTATTACAATTATATAATTTCTAAAGACATACAGATTGCCAGTTTTAAATCAAATTACCAATTACTATGCATCTTTTCTTTTTCTGTTTTTTTCCATCAAAAAGTAATTCTTAATTTATTTAACAGTGTCACCTCTGTGTAACCTTTTACTTTTATTTTGTAAACACAACAAATATTGAATTAGCCTAAACACTTTTCATATACCTAAAACCTTTTTGCATTTAGCTATTTCCATAACAGAATTTTTCTTTCTTTCAATAAAGATATAGTAACTATTGGCCACGCACCATATGCAATATAAATTACCAACCTTTTTTAAGGAGAAAAACAACAAGAATTGAAATTTTTCATGCACAAAAAAAAATCAAGGATGATACAATTCATAAAAATTTGTTTCAACTGCATAATCTGTTGTTTCCATTGTTATGCCTGGACAAAATATTCATTAAAAAAAAAGAAAACTTTGTTCAAATAAATAAATGATGGTATTTTTATCAAAATGTTACAAAAACTCAATAATTCTCTGAGGTAAATATCTAATTAGTACAATAGGAATGCCTCCTGGTTTTTTATTCCACCTAAATGAATCAGATGGAATTTTAAATTGTATTGTTATGATGATGAAACTTAAGTATTCATGATCTGAAAGTTTCATCTCTGTCTAGTAGATATTGGCAGTGTAAGACTCTAAGAAAGCAACAATCTTGCTTTCTTAGAGTCTTACACCTGTCATAAACATGTTTCAGAAGCAGAAGTGCGTCATTGAAATCCTCCATGCAGAAAAAATTGAACTGATCAACATTCACCAGCACCTTTTGAACACTTATGAAGTTGTTTCAGTTGATTTCAACACAGTTAGATGGCTTCATGGATTTCAGAGTGGCGAATGGTGATGACTTTGGAAAAAAAAAAAAATTCTGATACACAAATGGTCACTTTTTTTAATGGTACCATATCTGTCTTCGTAGCTCTTGAATTTTTTAAGTTAAAAATAATGGGAGGCATTTCTTTTGAAACTGTATGCAATGAAAAACTATTACAATATCATAGAAAGTGTTATCTAATGTCTTAAAAATAAAAGAACAACTTTAGGCTTATAAAAATAATTGTACTTTTTGAATATGAAATATTTCAATCACATAAAATAATCAATCAATGATTTTTCAAAAAGAAACATCAATTTTGCTGATCCTAACTAATAAAGGATCTTACTTTCCTTATTTTCCTGCCTTGTAATTGTTTATGGTAATCTTCTACTTGAATTTATGACACTAAACTACTTTATGACATCGTTATTTACGAAGTAACAAACTAGAAGATTATCTTTTTACTTGTTAAAAAGATTTGAAACCTTAGGAAATAAACAATGAGTTTTTGAGTTTTTGGCTACTTGTCCTCAACTTAATTGCTATCTTCACAATATTTCAGCTAATGAACTTCCCATCTTTTTTAGGTGATTTTGACTGAACTTGCGAAGAGTATTAGCTTAAGAGAGAGGGAAGTGTAGGATGAGAATAAGTGAGAGGTGGTAAAAAGAGAAAAAAAAGAGGGTATAGAAAAAGAAAAAGAACGAGAGAAGAAAACCCAGATAATACGTACGTTAGAGATAACTGTTTTGAGATTTGTTCAAGACTTTTATTTTTGGTTTCAGGAATGCAGAAATATACAAATATAACCGAAAGAACGGACATTCCAGTGAAAAAGAAGAATGTTCCGGGCAGTGTAAAAATAGCTGAAATTAAAAAAATAAAATAAGATTTATAACCTTATTACAGTTTTCAACTTTAAAGCCCAAATCAGTTTACATTAGTGTATATTCTGATGTTTAATGTGACCTACAGAACAGTCGACCTCCAAAGTCTGATTAAATCTTTATAATTTTAGCTAGTATTAAGGTTTGCTTTTTGTTACTGTTATACGAGATAATCCTTGATCTGTGGGTGATTTTTAAGTAGCTAAAAGTTTGATTGATTTGTTTTTCAGCATATCAACCTTTCCAGTCATTTAATGCCATGAACATTTATTTTTATCAAGTATCTTTTTTTTTTTTTGTCATCACATTATTTTGAATAACACAAGTTGTAATGTCTAATCAATAAATAAAAGGAATATGGGAATTCATACCTCTCCGAAAGGTATTAGCTCGAATGTCAACGTAACGGAACAACTAGGATTTAAACTCACATTATTACGATTCTAAAGTGATAATCCACTGTTACAAGCAAACTCCCCATAAAAGATTGACTTATACGCTGAAATATATGGTATTCAAAAACAATAATTCTTGTTAGATTTCCATTTGACTATCTCCATTCCATTTCCTCTAGTGTCATTTCCATGAGAGATACTGGTGCCTTTTTGTAGTATCCATTACAGGGGCAAGACAGGTTAAAGAAGAACAACCTGAAGACATCAATTTCTTAACTATTTTATTTTTACAAATTTTTTTTCCTTAAGTAAACTAACCTACACTAAAAAGCTTATAAATTTGAGACTGCCTAAAAACAATCTAAATCTTTCCAGCTAGGTGCAGAAGAGAGAGAGAGAGAGAGTGTATCAGAACGATACTGACGAGAATTTCATAATTTTTTGTCAGATACTGTTAACCCTAATCTAGGGTCTGGGGAGCTCCTGCAATATAAAACACTATTTTATATCAACAACATTGATGAATGTAAAAACAAGATCTAGATAATAACAATAGCAAAAAATATCAAAGTAAAGTCTTTTAAAAAATGAATTATTATTCATAACATTATTTAGCACTGCACGATGATGAATGTATACAGACTTTCTTTAAAAAACAAACAAAAACAAGTTTTAAAAACTTAGTAGCCCAATTTTCTTATATTTTGAATCATAATTGAATGAAACTTAAGAAAAAAATAGTTTATGTTAGAAATATATTAAAATATGAAAGTTTTTGTTTTTTTTATTATGGAGCATGTAATAAAATAAGGAGTTAGCTCCGTGAATTTCTTCTATAAAAGAATTCCACTAAAAGCAAATCCGCTTAGGACTGTGAATAAGCACTAAGATTTTGGAATAGTAATACCTGAGTTCAAATTCCAGCCATTCCATTATATTCCATTTAAGGAAAAGGTATGAATCCCTGTATTCCCTCTAGCTATGATTTAATAGTGGATCTAGTGCCATTCAAACATGTTGATGAAAGAGAGATTTGTAGATCTATTTTTCAGACTATTGTTCTCATTCTTATCATTGTTACCATCACAATGTTTCAACCGATGACTCCTTTCGAACTTAAACTTTTATTTAAACAATCAGAGTAGCCTGCTCTCATTCTGTTAACCATGACAGGGTAGTTCAAAATTCTATGAAGACTACCAATTACAACGAAAAGTTTGATCACCTGTAGAAAGTCAAATAGTTCATTAGCCAAAACATTATGAAGGTAATAATGATAAGGATAAGAGGAACAGTTTGAAAAATATATCTAAAAATTATCAAGACTAATCCCATTAAATGTCCAAAAAGGTTGATAAGCCATAAAAGAAAATAATCAACTAATATAAATATTGCAGAGTTGTCCATAACATCCTTACAGATTGAGAAATGGATCTAATAGCTCCCTTAAGTAGAATGATGTTAATACAATTTTCAAAGTCATAGCTTTCAGAAAGTTAATGCAATAGGCATTTTTGGGATATGTGGCCATGAGTTAAATAATATAGCTACTTTTCTGAAAATTATCTACAAAGGAAAAAAAAGTCCTAAAACAAACCTTTCTCCCCAATTAAAATTCCTATATTAAACATAAAATCTGATTTTTCTAAACAAAATTGAAAAAAAGAAAAATTTAAGAAAGAAAAACAAAAAACTTTATACTTACTGATCACTTCTAGAAACAAAGAAGACACTAAAAAATTTGCAGCCCAATTTATCACAGTTACTAAAGCAATGGCACGTCCTCGAATAGCTGGAGGATAGATTTCACTCAATATGATCCAGGTAACTTTCAAAAAGAAAATGAAAAAATACAAAATAAATTTTCCCGTATTCATTATGCAAACTATGGACTCATCTTTATATTTGTCAAATTCAAAACATTTTGTCCGATTAATACTTTGGCTTTCTTCAAATGAACTTAATAAATAGAAAGATTAGGGCTATAGTCTGTATAATAAATATACAAACTATAATTTGTATATTTATTATACATACTATAGCCCTATACTCCTATTACCTAACACCAACCAGGTGAGCTGCTCAGCTTAACTACTAAACATCATTGAGATAGTTACCCCCTTTGGCGATGACTAGGCATCTTAAAATTCATTAAGATGGTGAAGAGCTCTATCAAACAGGAGGACTGATTAGAGCCCAAATGGGGAAAGAAAATACCACCTGCTCAACAGACAGACAGACCCTAAAATAAATCTCAATGTTTGTTGGCCTCAAAATAAAAATATACAAGTTAAAAACAATGAGAGTTTCTATAAATAACAGTATGAAATATTTCTACATGAAATATTTGAAAAAAACTTTTTTTACTCTACAGTGAAAGCGTATATGAATCAAACAACTAATAATTATCGAGTCAGCTACTATTAGGAAAAAAATTCCTGTTTCAGTTTAACAGTAGAATTTGAGGGGGAGAGCGGCCGGTGTGTGTGTGTGTGCAACCAGAGTCGCTTTGGAGAGACTTGCCAACACTTAGTAGAAGGTATAAGTAGAATATCAATTGTTTTACCCTAGTGCTGGCAGCTTCGCAAACTCGACCCCTTTCCAAAAGGGTTGCACGGGGTCCAACACTTTTGAATAAATTAACAAAAAATTATCTGATTTTCATTAAAATCTTGAATTTAATGATTTTTTCAAAAAACAACAATCATTTTTACCCAAACTTGTATAAAGGTTAAGAAGAGCCAATCAGAAATTAAAGATTATCAGTTTTTGGTGCTCTCTGTAATTACAAAATCTAAATTTCATAGGTAAGAGTCAGGTGAGATAGATATAAAATATATACTTACTTGGACCAAAACTGATGCCATAAGCCCCCACATATGCCATTAAAGCAAGCATTGTTGTTATATGAACAATATGGAAAGCAGCAGTTTCATTAGTTTTCTCAGTGGAATTCTTAAATGCTTCGGTTGTTAAAGAAACATTTTGAACACCAGACTCTAACGTTTTATTAGCATTCTTTTTTATATTTCTAACATTACGCACAAGTTCTGAATTACAATACAATTTGTTTAAATCAGAAATTTGGTCTAATGAAGAATAAACAAAGCCTTTGTGCCTTGCAATAGAAGTGTAATGATTAAAGGAATTATTAATTAGGGTTTTGTGATTATGTCCAGTGTCGATATGGATAGCAGAGGACAGAGTTAATTTCTCATTTTCCCAATTAGTGCATATCTTATGTTCTGGGAAGTTTTTCTGCTCTATTTCAGCCCCTATACTAAGCAGTAACAGACTTATAGTCATAGAACTTGAACCTATCAGCAAAAATGTACGCCTTCCCCAATAGTCCACACACAGCAATGATATGATAGCAGCAGTCACCTACAAAGAATAAAAAATAAAATCAATATTGATTTTGAAATAACTGGAAAATCACTTTCAACCAAAATGTGAGGAAGGGGTTGATGTGGATGTTGTGGCCTCCAAAATAAAAAAATTCTTTTAGAATAATGGCATCACACAGTTTGATCAAAATTCTAACACAATATCCTTTTCTTCGTTTTTTCTTTTTAAAAAAATCATATAATATTTAGAGGTGACAACATATATTTTAAAGGTTAATTTTTTTATACTAATATATAGATATATGTAAATAAAACATAAAAAAAGTAGTTACTTTGATTGTTCCCAAGCCTAATGTGGCTAATTCTGCAGCTGAATCAGAATGGAAACCAACAGCTTGGAAGACAACTGAGGCATAGTATAAGATATTTGGTTGACCAGTAAACTGTAAAAAACAAGCAAAAATACTAAATATAAATCCACAGTTTCAATTACAAGTTTTGAAGTCTACTTATGTCACAATATAATGATATTAGATAGCAGTAGCTACCACCAATGGCAGTGAGTTATTTCTACATGTAAGAAATAAAAAATAAATTTAAAAGAATTTGTGCTATTCAAGTGTTTTAAAAAATATTACTTCAACAAAATCACTTTTTCAATTTTTTTTCTTTTTTGGTCAAGTTACATGTGGAAATGCAAAACTTCTAAAGTTCAACAAAAAGATTTCCCACTCTTTCTCAAAAATTCATTTTCTTCTTTACAATCATATTCTTAAAATTAGAATAATCCTATGAGGAAAATACAATCATTGTCCCATTTTTTCTGGTTACAATTATTTCCAGTATTATTAATTTTGTCAGTGTGTATGCACATTAAAAATAATGGGTTTTAATATCACAAAAGTTAATGAAATAGCCTGAATAAATAAATAGCATGAAAAAATGTAATATATTTGTCTGAGTGAATTAAATAAAAAGCAAAATTAATAAAAATATGCAAATGTGGTTTGTTTGCAGATTGGCATTTGATTTTTGTATGGGCTATAATTAGTAACGAATTTTCTTGATGTCTATATAGAAGAGAGCATGTTGCTTAAGTTCTGGATGGATTTGACAGCTCCTTTTCATGCCAAGAGTTACCAACTGCCCTATTTGTTAATTACAGTACCAGATATTCCTGAGTGGTCAACCATCTCAGTATGAACAGGCTTGGTGTTATTAAACTTGTGCGTTCAGACTGGAACCTGTGTTTCAAATGTGATTTTACCGTACTTAATGTTGCTTTTGAGTAACATTGTTTTTGTTTTTTTTACTAATATAAAGATTGGCCTGAATATTATGGTTAACTAAACTGGTTTTTAATAAGTCTCTTGAATTTTTCTCTCATCATTCATCAAGACTTTTATTATATAATATTGAAAGTAAATCACAACAGCAACATCTTTAGATTATAAAAAGGTTATAAAAAGAATTATTTTAACTCCTTCATAAAGGGAGAGAACAAATTACCATATTTTTCAATTACCTCCCCTTTAAAATGAAAATTCAATTTCTAAAAGTAATGGGTGTGATAACAAAACTTGATGGATGGATTCATTTTTTTTAAGTCCTATATATCTGAAAATATTAGACAAAAACAACACCAAAATTAAAGTGATTTTTTTTTTTTTCCATTAACCGAAATGTTTAGTTGAATTATTTATTATAAACTTTATTCAAGAGTTAGATGATATATCTACTTGGTTGAGCACCAGTCCAAGTTAGGCACAAGGCCATTTGTATGGGCTTTTGTAATCAGTGTTGCCCTTCACCTAGATGAAACGAGCCTCATCTGCCCGAGACAGCTGAAAGTGAATATAGTGTTTTTTACTGGGATTTAAAACTCATGTAGTACGATTCCAGAGACCAAGCTTTTACCACTAGTCCACCCTCACTGCCCATTCAAGAGTTAGATGAATGTTTTAGGCAGAATAGGTATAAAAGTCTTATCAGAGTAAAGAACAGATATAAAAATATCAGAATGGAGATTTATTCAGAAAAATTCCAACATATGTTTCTATATAATAACTTTCAAATTAAGATCTTATTTAAGGATAATATGAATATTTCAGACAGGATATATGTATAAGAATATAAGGAGAATAAAGAATATATGTAAAGATATTAGGATGGAAAAACTTACATATAAATATTTCATTTAAATACAGACAAAAAATGTATAAAAATATAAACAAATTATAGAATTCATGTAAAAATATCAGGATAGAGATTTTTTTATTTATAAAAACTCAGTAACTTTCATATATCATTAACAAAATTGAAATCTATACTTGCAAAAAACAATGACAGCTAGTCAAATTTTGTAAAAAAAAATTCAATATCCATTAGATATCCAAACATACAAAAATAATTATAATAATTCAAGAATAATGCTCAATTATTTTTAAAATTAATTTTCTGATACAGGATTTGAAATTATTTTCATAGACTATTCTTTTCTAAATAAATATTTTTTGATAATTCTTACCTGTTGAAAAAAAGCCAAACCAAATCCTAAAAATAAACGCCCTCTCATATTATGACTAGACAGGAATAAATCCTTGAATTTCAGTTTCTGAAAATAATAAATAATAGATCAGGGTTCTCCTAAACACAACTTCATTGAATTTTTAAATCTCAAGTTATTTTAATTATATTTTTGAAAATCTTTATCAGACTTCCATGTTTATAAGAAATGCAATAACAATTATTTTTTTTATTTTTTTTTATTTAGAATTTAAATTTAATTTCATCATTGTAATATTCTTGAAGGGTTCATCATTGGAATGGTTGCGGAGTTTAAAAGTTTAACCATGGTAGTGATATTGTTTGAGAAAGGAGGAAGAAAGATTATGATGGTTGGATGGGGATGAAAAAAAATTGACTTTTATAAAAAAAAATTATTTTTCAGAAATAAATCTTAAGTTCTAAGAATTACTGTTTACCAGCTAGAAGGCAAGAGAGGGAAGAGAGAAAACACAATGGTACCGCTCTGACATCTTAGTAGCACTTCAATTATAAAAAAATAACTTTAAAAACTAAGCAGCATTACTTTTAGATCAAGCTTTGTTATATGATAATGATAGTTTAGAGGGAATAAGAATGTCTACAAAAAGCTTGTAATGTAAGCATGAACTCAGGGACATGCTAAAATGCTGGTTCAAAAATGGGGTAAAATGGAGTTCATATGAAAATCTTTTGTTACAGACTCAAGAGAATGGTACTAGATGCAGTCAGAGGTGTATTTGGCTAATGATGAGCTCTACTAACAGCTGAAATGAAGTAAACGATGACTCATGGGTAGAAAATACCATACAGTATGGCTCAATGGTAAAAAAGTGTTGAAGTGTTACTAACTCTATAAATCCACTGGTTGTCAATAAGTGAGAAAACTTTGACAATAGTCGATATAATAATCAATAATAATATTGTCATTTTAGTGGAATATATTAGGTATGAAAACTTGTCATGTGCTCTTTAAATTTTATCATATGAAAAGGATTGAAAAAACAATCTTCTATATTTCAACCCTTTAACCAGCAATGATGATTTAATTTGTCTTCATCGAAATTGTATTTTTAAACTAAGCGCAAGATATCTTGTCAAAAATTAATTTTTCAAATAGTACCAAAAGATGGGTTCTCTTGCTCTTTCTTAATCAGCATTAATAATACTATACAATAAACATATTTAAAAAAAATGGGAAAGAAATGAAACATTAAAAAAACAACCTGTTGGATATGAGGTTAAATTCTTAAATTCTTTTCAACATATAGCCAGAAAAACTTTAATTGACAATTAAAGTGAATAATCAAATTAATAATACCTTTTCATTAAGCAATCCTGTTTTAATAGAATTAAGTTGTATTTCCATCATTCTTCTGCCATGAAGTCTTTTTAGAATTCTTGCAGCCTGACAAAAGAAAGAAAAATTTACCAAATATTTTCTTTTAAATTTCTAAGATTATTAAGATAGATATTAGTTGTAATGGAAGAACTTGTCACCCCTAACAGTGAGCTGCCACCCATAATAAATACAGCAGACTACGACACACTATGTAAGATGTCCCAAAGATAGCAAGAAGACATAAGGAAGTACCTACACTCCATTTTATGATTGATCAGTGTGTGGACTTTTTCTTGATACTTGTATCTTTGTACAATAAATCTGTATTGTATGTTTGCTTCAGTCTTTGACACTCGAGACTACAACCTTATTGTTTGTATCATTTTTTTCTAAGACACAACAATATTCATACTGAAGACTGAAGTAGCAATAATAATAAGTCAGGGTAAAAAAGCAGGACTGTTTGTTGTTTTTAGAAGCTATCAAGGAATTTTGAACTGAACCATATCTGATTCCATAACAAATTTCACCCCAAGAATTCAGTCAAAGAAATCAAGATATATAAAGAACAGACTTGTTAATTGTATTCAGAATAATTAAGAAAGTACACTTTCTTTTATTTCATTCCTTTTCTATTTAAAACAGGTGGTTTCTTTCATCTTTTTTTTATAAAAGGTTTTACTTCAAATCAATGAAAAGTTGTGATAGTTACTTGTCTTAGAGTCTCACACCTTCAATATCAGCAACAGAGAGATGAAACTTTCATGTCATGAATGCATAAGTCCATTCATCATAATAGTGTAATTTTCAATCCCCTCTGATCCATTCAGGTAGAATAAAAAATCTTTGGAATGACCCTTGTATGTAAAGTCTGCACAAGCTGTACCTACATTTTTAGAATTTTGTTTTGTATATAAAAGTAAATAATATTGCATATATAAAGACATTGAGATGATCTCTTTTTTTTCCAGCATTATGGTTTTAGACTTGGCTGCAAAAATATCACATCAATCATCATACCTGCCTTTCTTTCCCTTTCATTAATAAGTAACGTGGACTCTTTGGAAGGAAAAACATAGCAACAACCTGGAAACTAGATGGCAAAGCACCAATGCCAAACATGTATCGCCTGTAAACAAAAAAAAAGATAGATATAAGGAAACTTATTAAGCAACATTTGTTATATAACAGAATACATATCACATGCAATTTGTCTCGGGCAGATGAGGCTCGTTAACTCGGGAGAGTAACTCATCTAGGTGAAGGGTAACACTGATTACAAAAGCC
>JAYKTE010893480.1:0-16778 GCA_036873565.1 Xipholeptos notoides
ATTATGTTATAATAATAGGATCAACACCGATCCACCTGAAAACTATATATATATATATATATATATATATATGCATATTTATATATACACACACACATATATATACATATACAAACATACACACACTAATATATATATATATATGTATATTCTACGAATAATAACTCACCTAGTTATTCCCCTTGAGAATTGAGCAAATATAAAAGGCGCACCCTGTAGCATAACAAACCTAATCAGCGTAATATGTATACAATAAAGCTTACTTACTATTCCAACGTAAGTTCGGCTTTACTACGCACAGTGTATAAATAGAAAAAACTCTCCTTAATTATCCCCCTTGAGAATAGAGAAGATATAAAAGCACACTGTAGCATCAGATAAACTTACTTATAGTAAAGTGCGATTCCAAATTGAACCTTGTGTTCTGTTTCATCATACTTTACTCTAACTAAACTTGTCTGCCTGATAAATTCTTCAAAATGTTTTTTTGCCTTCTTAGTTTTCAAAAGGTCGGGGGTAATTAAGGTGAATTATTCGGACAAACCCTTTCCCCAGGTTATGAAAAAAATGACAAGTACTCAGACAAAGTAATACTGTTTCGTTTTTACGGGTTGGGTGTTGCGAAAGTGATTATATTTTTTGTTTTTCATAATTAAAAATATTTTTTTTTAACTCCTAATTAAAAAAATTGTTTAAGAATGTTAAAAATATTAGAGGTAATTAAACAAAAAGTTTAATGCAATAGTTAAAATAAAATAAAAATAGAAAATTGATCTGGTGTCAAAATAGAGTGGAAAAAGTAAATAATAAAAAATAGAACTAAGAAAAAATAGAAAGAAAGAAAAAGTAAAGAAAAATTATGCAAAAGGAAAAAATAAGAAGAAAGAAGAAGAGAGAAGAAAAAAGAAAAGAAAATATAAAGAAAACAGGAGAAATAAAGAAGAGGAGATAGACGAATAAATAAAAGGAAAAAGCAGAAAGTAAAGTAGAAAAGAATGAAGAAAAAGAGGAAAAGAGGAAACAAAAAAGAAAATGTAGAAGTAAAAGAAGATAAACGAAGAAGAAAATTAGAAAAAAAGAAAAAAGAAGTAAAAGAAGAGAAAAAAAGAAGAAAAAATCGGCAAAAGAGGAAAATAAAGAAGAAAACAAAAAGAAAAATAAGAAGTAAGTGAGAAAGCAAGAAGGAAAATTAGAAAAAACATGACGAAGAAGAAGTAAAAGAGAAAAAAGAGAAAAAATTTAGAAATAAAGAAGAAAAAAATAAAAACAAGAAAAAAGAAGAAAAGGTGGAAAAATGACGAAAATAAAGAGGAAAGAGCAAAAAAATAAAGAAAAGGAAACAGAAAGATAAGAAGAAAAAGAAAAGAAGAAAAGGGTCACTGAAACTTTTTGAAATGAAAAAATAAATAAATACGAATTTTAAATTTTCTTTCTTTAATTCCTGACTATGGCTTCATTTTCTGATGCAATTTAATAAAAACTTGTATTCGTGAAGAAATCAGAGGACTTCCGACAAAATAAAGAATCCTTGAAATAACATTCAAATAAAAATTCTACGCAATAAATTATTTTGATTTGTTTTGTTTCAAAGTATATCATCCTTTTTAGGTCATTTAATACCGAGAAAAATTTTTTTGATAAAAGTTATTTTTTGTCAAACAAGAATATTAAGAATGATTGAACATTTAGAAACAAGATAATGAAATAAATTAACATTTCAACTCTAGTAGATAACCATCCCCAGGGTTTAATTTTAAAACCGCTGTTTTAATCCGTGTAATAATTTTTTGATAAACATTGTCCACATAGAGTTTTTTGAATAACACAATATGCACGATTTAATCCATAGCTGGTGGGAATGTGGGTACTCATAGCTTTCCAATTATGGAAGCTAATGGAATGACTGGGAGTCAAACTCAGGTATTACGATTCCGGAATCCGGCTGTCTATACACTGGTCAAGTGGACTTCCCTATTCAATATTTCTTTAAAAATGTATCAAAAAGAATTTGCCAAAAAGAATGATCTTAAAGTTTCGATTCTCCTAAAAAAAAACATCCTCAGGGTTTTAAAGATAGAATTGACGGGTAGTATAAGAATATGTAGTGAGAAAATATACTATAAAAAATAAAACACTTAAGATGGTTATTTACTAGGAATTTTTAATTAATAAAAGTAAACATATATTTACCAGAATCGAGACGTTAGAATAGGATTTTTTACTAATTAGGAAGAAAGTAGGAATGTGTACTACAAAAGCTAAAATTAGACTAATACCCTTAGAAAAGATATGAACCCATACTTTCCCTCCAACTATAGATTAATTAGTGCATATTATGTCATTCAAAAAAATGTATGTCGAGAATTTTTATCAAAAAATTATTAGACGTATTAAAACAGAGATTTTAAAATTAAACTCTGGGGATGGTTATCTACTAGAATTGAAATGTTGATTTATTTCATTATCTTGTTTCTAAATTTTCAATAATTCTTAATAATCTTGTTTAAATGAGTTATGTATTAATTTATTTGGGGACTGTTGTCCTCATCTTCCATGGGTGTTGTTTTACCACGTTCAGGCTAACTTACCCTCTGGCCTTCTTCGGGTAATTAACTACGACATCGGATAGGAACTATTGTCATTTAACCGTATCTCAAACAACCACTGCCTTTCATAGTTGTTATCTGTACACAACATTTTAGCCAACTAAACCTCTGGCCTACTTAGGTAAGAATTGAAATCACTATCTTCAAAAAGTGTTCACTTGGAACCGTAGAAACTCGACGCCTCTATCCGCTGCGCCACGGGCCTGAATGTGCGACAGATAACAACTAAGAAAGACAGTGGTTGCTGGGATACGGTTATAAGATTCAGAATTCCTATCCCATACCGCAGTTAATCACCTGATGAAGGCCAGAGGATAAGTGGGTCGAAACGTGGTGAAACAACAATTGTGGAAGGTGAGGAAATTAATAGCCCGCAAATAAATTAATACATAGATTCAAAAGCCACATTTCAAAGAAGTTAAACAAAAACTATGAAAGATGGGGACAACAATCCTCAAATAAACTAATACATAGATTAAGAAGCCTCATCTAAAAGAATTCCTAAATAAATACAAATCAACGAGGTATGACAATATTTTTCTGTGTACAATTTGTTGGCAGTTTTTTAATAGAATCTTTTGCTTTCTTTTTTTAAATCAAATTAATTTTTTGACTCGAACACCAAAAAGCCTTTTGAAAAAAGGATACTTTATTCTTTTCTACTTTCAGTCGAATGAAAAGCAAATGAATGCGGTTAAAGACACCATCATATATTTTTGAAAGAAAAAGATTATATATACTCAGTAGAGAACCAAACCAAGTTGAGCCCAAGGCCAGATTTACGTCCTCGTTACATTCCAGGACGCTTTGTGATCAGTGTTGTTCTTCACTGGAAGAATTACTGTTCTTGAGTTGACGGGTCTCATCTATCTTTTTGCCACGTTTAAGGTGAACTTATCCTTATAAGTTCGTTTTTGAAATTAGTGTAATCCTTACACCTAGATGTGTTACTCTTTCGAGGCAACTGAAAGTGAATAAAATGGTTTTCACTGGGACTTGAACCTGTATAACACGATTCCAGAGTTTAAGCTTCTACCACTCCTCCAGCTTCCCTCTCTTCCCACCATTTTTGGAGGACAAAGGATGATGGAGCTTTATCGGCCAAAGTCTGGTTTGTCGGTCGACATAAAACATTCATTCACTTGTCATTCGCAAAACGATGCATGCTTGCTTGTTTTAATAAACAGTTCATCCCACTTTGTCATTATTTAATGACAATTCTAATTATTCCTTTTTTTAAGACTATAATTGTGACGTTAGCAATCAACATGGACCACTAAGAATGTCATTTGACTGAAAAGAGTAGCATAATTGGTGATTTGTTTGTGTGTTTGTGAGTTGATCAGGAAGTCTTCATTTCAACCTTCTCAAACCAGCCTTTTTATTGCTGATAAAGGACAAATAGCCTAGTTTGTTTCCTTCGGCCAAAAGAAACGATGCCGATAAATTCAAACAGAATTTATATAATAAAAGAAAGCTATTCTTATAATCTAGCCAGACAGTAATTCAATATAGGTATTAAATCTGGAAAAAAGATATAAGAGGGTCGTTCCAAAAGTAATATCACTTATTTTCTAAAGTTATTTTATTAAAAGTTTAAAAGCTACGAAGAGAGAAATGATATCATTAAAACGAGCAATCTTTTGTGTTCCAGGGTATATTTTTCTAAATACTCTCCTCCATTTTTAATGCAATTTGGGTTAAACGAGGCGGCCCATTTTTGCGTCCAAAGCGCACTTTGTCAGCCGAATCCATTTTCTAACTGCGCTGACATAAACTGCATCTGATTCATAAATGTTTGACAGGTGTCCATGAATGTTCATTGTTTTCTTCATGGAGGAATTCATTGACACAAATTTGCTTCTGATGCATGTCCATGACAGGAGTTGCTTTTATAGACTCTTATACCCTCGATATCAGTAACAGAGAGATTAAACTTTCAGGTCATGAACATATAAGTTCAATCATGATAAAAATGCAATTTGCAACCCCCTATGATTTATTTGGACAGAATAAAAAAAGAAAGTATTACTTTTGGAACGACCCGGTGTGTTTATTATTTATCAAAAGATCTTGAATACTTACATTTTTTCTTTCTTGGACAATGTTGTGTATGGCATTTCTTCCGAATGATTGGCCGTTTATTGATCTTGCATCGATCAGTTGGCTGCCGGGTGGAAATATCGACACATTGTACCAAACGAATTTGATCTCCAGTTCCACATGTTTTCGTGCACTAAAAAAAACAAAAAAATATATATTCTAATTCTTGATTTTTTTCTCGGTAGACTCCTTGTCTTTACCCCATAACACAAAACTGGTAATAAAATGTGTACAACTAAAATAAGAAGGCAATTATTTTGCTGATTCTATTCATCAAACATTGTTTTTTCTTATAAATGAATGTATATTTTAACAAAGACTTATACATTTTGTTAATGATTTTTCCCTTAAAATACGGCAATTTTCCGAGCTAATGCGTCCTTGTACATGTAATGAAATCTAATAGATGACGTAATATTTCTTTAAAAATTATTTTTTAATTCCATAGTATTTTTAAAGCGCAAAGAAAATAACCTATTCATTTGATTTTTTCATTTTGTCAGATTATACCTAGAACACAATAAAATTTTCAATAAAATTATAGTTTTTTTACAAGAGATATGTTTTAGTTGAATTTTTCTCCAAATAAAAACTCCTCCATTTAAAAATGTGATTAAATTAAAATAGATACTAGATGACCTCGCTAATTATTTCTTATTTTGTAAAAGTAGTAAATAAACAAATACAATAATATATTTTTAAAAGTATATATTTGCATCTCCAATCCTAAAATACCCTCAAAATTTAACATTTAAAATTTCATTTTTAACGATTTTTCCTAATTTTTTATTTATTTAAAAATAATTCATGACTAATGTTATATTTTAAAACTTAAAAAAAACTCTAAGTTTTAAATTATTTCTATTTTATATATGTGTGTTTAAATTTCAACATATATAGTGTGATGACTAGGGTTGTGACATGAATATTCTTTAATAAAAGCATATTATCACAGCCCAACTAATAACTACAAGATGAAAAGAAATGTTAAGGTCGCAAAACTGTCAAGTAACGAAAAGAATATTCTTTAATAAAAGCATATTGCTATTGTCCCAGTGATGACACATTATTTATTAAAGTTTATATCCATCTTTCTATGTGATTGATCTATTTTCTTACACTACTAGGTAATTGACATTAGACCAAAAATAGATTGATTGTGATTGGATGGTTTATTTTACCATCATATCAACTCTTGAAGAGATTGTTTGATTGTTTGTTTACTGCTCATCAGGTTGTTTTTATTTGTATTTATTTTATTATTATTTTTTTTTAATTTTAAGACCAAAAATTGTGTAACTACTTATTTAGAGTTTGAGAGAATTTTTTTAAACATCCCGTACATATGTGTGTGCCTGGTCGTGCTTAGGGCCACTGCAGACCCCGCAATCGTAAGTTCCCAAGGGACCGTAATGCCCTGGAAGCCGCAAGCCTCCTTAGCTCGGCAGATTTATTGTAATGGAAAAGAAATTGACAAAATAATTGTTAGAATAAACAGGAAAATTATCATCATAGTTGTATGTAAAATATATATCTTTCAAACAATTTTTCTCACACTTTCAGACTGGATGGAGAACCAACGTTGTATTTTCTGAATTGCAAAATAGAGTGCTCAAGAAAGAAAGAAAGAAAGAAAGAAAGATAGATAGATAGATAGATAGATAGATAGAAGCTTTCAGTACGTTGTGGGCGCAACCATTTTGTGCGTAAGGGGGCCACGAAGCGCATTCTGTAGGAGGACGCAATGTTGCTAAACATGGCACTGGGTATGCATTTGTACATATTCAACAAGACGATGTTGCTGTTTCGAGTTTAATTATCAGAACAAAGGAAATATCAGAAAAATCTCTTTTGTAAAATCATCCTCGATGTGAAGCCAAAAAAAGTGAATTCCATTGTTGCAAAGAAAAAGACACATTTTTAAAGATTTAATCTTATTTCTAACTTCAGGCATTGAATTTCTTGAGAGAGTTTTGACATTTGTCGGCATTTAGATTTTTTGGACTATTATTCTCACCATTATCGTTCTTGTCATAAAGAATATTGCTTGTCTGATTCGATTAGATGAGTTTTGATTATCATTATTATTATTCAAATTATTTAGACTTTTATTCTTATCATATTTCCTATAACATATATTTCTTTTTTTAATTTATTAGATAAGATTTGGGGATTTTGATTATTTAGATTATTTAGACTTCTATTATCATCTTTATCATTATATTCTCAATGGATATTGGTTGTAGGAATTTATGAGATGAATTTTGATTATTACCATTATTCAAATTATTTAGACTTTTATTTTCATTTTAATTGATATAGTTAAAACGGATTTTTTAATGAAACAGATGAATTTTGATGATTATCATTATTCAAATAATTTAGTCTTTCATTCTCAGCTTTATTATGATATTCACAATCGATATTCCTCGTCCAATAGTTTTTTTTACGGGAGACTTCTTCTTCTTCTTCTTCTTCTTCTTCTTCTTCTTCATCATCATCATCGTCATCATCATTATTAATATTATTTTAAAGATGTTTTTGGTCTAATTATACTGTGATATGACCATAAATATTCGAGTTATCCATTATATACTGAGGGAGGTACAACATAACCGAATCACAGGACAGGAAAGACGTAAATCGTAATACGCCGAAAATTCGCAAATTATTACTTGCTACCAGACCACCGTACTTGAAAGACGTAACTCTACTTCGCAACAATTGGGCTATTATTATTATCATAGAAAAAGATTTCTGAAAGAGAAAAAATGTATACAAAATGTTTTACAGAAAAAAAATTACCCACAATTAAACCTTAAAAAGTAAGAAACTAGCTTATCTTCTTATTTTTACTATTTTAGGCAAAAAATTAAAATGTGATTGACATTTCGTTGCACTTTTTAATATATTATTAGAACAATTCCCATCTATTAATTTTTTTTTAAAGTGCAACGAAAAAAGAAAGAAAGGTAGACTCCTCTTTCTCAAAAATAAATTCTTTAAAATTCGATTTCTAAAGAAATTGGGTGATAAGTGGATATTTTTTGTCTGCAGGACCAGGTTAGTATCTAGTGGCGCGGTTAAACTACTGAGAAGGAACGCCTCAGGTAGGCTGCAAGGCGAGTCTTGCTGAATTAACATTCAATAATCCAGATGCAACCGACATTATGGACACTGCCTATCTCATCCCTTTTGAACAGTAGTAGAAGCTATGTGGGTGTGTGAATATCGCGCAGCCACGATCACCAAAACACCATTCACTGCGATTGGCACTCTCTTCGTAACACCCGTTAATTTTTCAGCGATTCTACTTATACTCAGAAGTGTAGAAGATAGACCAATCAGGGATAAGAAAAATGCAAACTATATTAAATAAACTACTACAAGAAGCCTGATTTCCAGTTAAGGAAATAGTTATCTGCTAGATGCACATAACTTATCATTGTGAATTTGGGTTATTATGATCATTATTATTGGTATTGCCAATATTATCATATATATTATATTATTATATTACCACTATAATTTTCCTGGAATTACTGCTGATGCATTGGATCTGTTACCATTTTGACTCATTTATTTTCATTTTGTTCTTTATTATAAAAGCTTTCTTACTTGTATAATCTCCTAAGGTTAGGACCAATTTGTATAAAACGAAAATTCCACACATGCAATATTAAAAAACTGAATTAAAAAAATAAGGTATGAATGCTTCAGTATATTTAATCTAATCGACAGGAGTATGTTTGTTAGGATTTCATTTATATCTAGGGATGAAAGCAATGGGTCAATCGAAAAAAAAATTGACATAATTTGTATCACAAAATCACACTGACCTAGCGAGAATCCCTAGTTTTTTCTTAATACTTAACCGGACTGATCTAATACGCCCTGCCATCGACCTTATTATTATTTTTGGGATCTCACACCAATCACCAAGTACTCGCGCACCTGGCAACCAGTTGGTGGGGGCCTTCCAAAGGTAGAGTGACAATTAGTCTCATCTGGTGCTTCAACATCTCTTGCAATCTGCGACTGCACTCTCCTCTCTTTGATCGTTGTTTCTACAGTTATAATTATTATTGCTACTGCTACTACTACTACTACCACCACTACTACTACTACTACAATGTTTTACTTTCAATTATTAATACTATTACCTCAGTAATTTTGCCTTGAACTATATGACTAACTTGAAATAGATATTCAAAATTCGACTTCTTTTTCCCCCCTTTTAAAAAGATTTTACTTTTTATAATTTCCCCAGCTAGGACCATTTTTATCACAAACAAAATTCGTCCTACTCTCAACACAAACTGATATTGGCAACTTGGATTTTCTTTTTTTTGATAAAGTGTTTTGCTTTTTATAATTTACCGACAAGAATCGTCTTTGTAACAAACGAACATAGCCCTAATACAAATTGAATAACACGTCATTATGTAGATAAATGAGTGACGTAAAACAAATGTAGAGCAAGTACTTCGACTAGTGTTGTCTTGGCTGGTTCTGGAAGCAAAGAAGCCATGACGAGTTGGAGATAAGTGAAAACCGCTAAATCGTCTTATGATTTAAATACATTATTTTCCATTAGACTTGCGAAATAACATTTTCAACATCATCTAATTCTCTCCTCTCTCTCTCTCTTTCCCTTATCTCTCTCTTTGGCCTATCTCACACTCTCTCTCTTTCTTTGCTCTCTTTATCTATCTATCTATCTATCTATCAATGACTTTACTATCATTCTCTCTCTTTCTTTCTCTATCTGTTTCTTTCTTTGCTCCCCATCTATCTATCTCTTTATCTCTTTATCTATCTACCTATCTATCTATCAATCTACCTCTTTGCTCACTTTATATATCTCTCCATCTATCTATCTCTATCTATATACCTATCTATATCTTTGCTTTCTTTCTCTATATAACTATATGTTTCTATCTATCACTTTACTCTTATCCTCTATCTAACAATCTATCTATTTTTCTTCATTCTTTCTTTCTGTTATCTTTCTCTCTTTTTATCGGCCTCTTAAACACAAGTCCTGTACATAAATTAGGGGTCATTAAAACAAACATAAACTTACTTAACTACACACAAGCACATACACACAAACGTTCTCACACACACAAATCCACGCACACAGACACATTCAAACAGATACACACACACACATAAATATACATATATATTAGTACATTGTCATACACCACTGTCCACTCAGAAATATACATATCTATTAATACACTTGCACAAACAAACACTCAAGAACACGCTCCCACAGAGATACACACTTGGAAAACCTACTTACAAACACATAAACACACATACAAACATTTTAACACAAAAAAACATTCTCTCACGAAGTTATACGCGCACACTAATACACCAATCCATAATCCTTCACTTACAAATACGCACATATAAAAACATACGAGGTTTGTTACACATGTCATCTATTTATTTTATATACGAATTTTTCGGCAAATCAACAACAGTCGGTCATTCGATGGAAAATATGCTTCGTACTTGTATATAATTCGTATAGTTTTAAAATAGTTTATTGGTGGAAAATTTTAAGTCTGTGAAAGCATATTTAGTGGTAAAGTGGTCAAATCAATTTTGTTGGTGTTTGTTCTATAAGAGTTGGAAATAGACTATCTTTTGGAATAGCTGTGCAAGAGTTGTTGCGTAATAACTTTTTTTGGGCGAATGTTCTTATATTATTTGCAGTCGATCAGTATGTGATTGATTGAAATTAATTGGTCGCACCAAGTACACCAAGGTGCTGTTTCTCCTGAGGTTGGACTCATGAAAGAAAAAATGTATTCAAAAGTATAGTTACAAGGCAACTTCTGGTGGCGAAGGAGAATAATATCTCCAGTCTTAAACAATGACTTCGTCAGAAAAAAAATAATTCTAATAATGTACAAGGGCTTTGACACCTACCTTTGACCACGCTCCAGTTATCCACATTGAAGGACAAGACTGTACATGACATCTTTGGTTTTCTGAAGGCTTTTTACTCATTTCACAGTGTCTGCTCTGAGGACACTTAACCATCCTCCTTTGAACACCATAGCCACAAGACGCTGAACACTAAACATAATAAGAATTTTTAAAAAAATTAGTAAAAGATAACAGTTCATCTATGATAACTAAAATATTTAATGTATACAGGTAATTCTTGATTATTTGTGTGAGAACCTTTTTCTCTGCCTTATGCCAATCAACCTTGGCAAGTGAGGTACCTCATGAGTGGACATGGCCTGTGAATGGTTTATATCGAACTTGTTTTATAAATAAATCTTTGTCTCTCTGTGGATCTGTGGGTCTATGTGTGTGTGTGTATGTTCCTTCCCTGTGGACTCCGAAACGGCTGAGACGATTGTTTTGACAATTTACACAGATTTCATGTATCTTTGAGTGTTCTTATCTCGATGTAGTCTCAGAGTACGCCTTATAATTATTGAAAATCGATAATCGAAAAAATCAACTACTAGGAAGGAGAGCGTGGCTAAGATTAAGAGTAAAACCGAAAATATTTCCATTATGAACGTATAACTGTTTCTTAGGCGAGTCATAAGAGCGTTTGTCTCATATCACTTGGTCTGCAGATTTGAATCCGACTTGGGGTTTGGAATGTTAATAACATTGCGTGTCACTGATGAGATTCAATAAGATCAAATGCTGTCCGGTACTAAGCTAAAAGTAAAACAAGATATTACGTTGAATCATAACGTTATAATTTGAATTAAATACATAAATAACTTTGGTCATACCAAAGATTTTCTCAGTTGCACGGGCAACTATAGGTTATTCTGCTAGTTATTTATGAGTTGATGTTCTGTATGACGTTGTCGACCATTTTTCTCCGCTCTCTGTCAATCAATCTTAGCAAGTGTGTGGACCTAACTTTAGATCGTTCATATTATCTCTCTATAATTCCTCCCTTGCTTGCTTCTTGCTGGGGTAAGGTTAACACTGCCTCCGGTAGGTGAGGCTCGTTAACTTGGGAGAGTAACTTATCTAGGTGTAATATAACACTGATCCCAAAACCCAGCTGGATGGGACCCGTCAACTCAATGAAAGTAACTCAACTAGCTGAAGCCCAACGTAGATTACAAAATCCCAGGAATATAATGAGCACGTGAAACTAACTTAGTTTGCTGCTCAACCAAGTAGATATACCCTTCCTTCCTTGCTCCTTTCCTTTCATTTCTTTTTCTCACGTCTTGCTTTTGACCTTCTTTTTCTTGTTTCTCCCCTTCTTCCTTTTTTCCTTCCTTCCTTCTTTGTTCTTCTCATTCGTCTTCCTCACATCCTTCCTCCTTTTCTTCAGTTCCTTCCTTTTCTTTTTTTTCTTTCCCCCTTCTTCCTTTCATTCCTTTCTTTTATTCTTTCAAATTTTACAGCCTCACTTGCTTTTTTGCCTTTTTCCCCTCTTCACTCTTCCCGCCTTTCTTTCTTTCTCTCTCTCTCTCTCTCTCTCTCTTTATTCGACCACTCCCTCTCTTCTTCCATTTATATTCCTTTCTTCCTCCCATCCTTCCTTTATATTCCTTTAATTTTTTTAGTTTTACTTCCTTTCTTCTTTCATTTCAATTCCTTTTTGCTTTCCATTCTTCTTCCTTCCTCCTTTCCTTCCCTTTTCCCTTCCTTTCTTTCTCCATATTTTCATTTCTTCCTTACTTCCTTCCTTCCTACATTTCTGTCTTACTTTCTACCTTCTTTCTTTCCTTACTCCCTTCCGTCCTTCCTTCATTCCTTCATTTCCTTTTAATCCTTTCGTTCTTCCTGCCTTTCTCACCTTTTCCTTTTCTATGTCCTCTTTTCCTTCCTACCTCTCTTCCTACCTCCCTTCCTTCCTTCCTTCCTTCCTTCCTTCCTTCCTTCCAGGTATTGAATATGTTGTACATTTGAGGTCTTCTCTGTCTTTAAACATGATTTGGGAGTTTGTTTTTTCGGGTTTTTTTTCATCCTTTTATTATTTTTATTAATATTTATTTTTATTTTTGTATTTTTTGTTTTCCATAGAATTTTTATGGATGAGAATAATATAATTAGTCAAACAGGAACAAAACGCCTGAGGATCATTTGATCAGTGAAAATCCTAAGTACACATAAACACATACACACACATATTTTCACGTACACACTCACATACATTCAAAGAAATCAACACCAAGCTAAAACACACGCACAAACCCAGATACACACTACCGCTACTCACACAAACACAAACACATACGCACCCCGTAACACCCAGTGCCACACACAGGCATACACACACATAAACTCAGATACAAGGTGTTGCTACTATTTTTCACACACACCTAAACATGCGCATACACAAATACATATACATATACACTCAAACACCCACTTCGACACACACACACAATCCCAGATACTTACTGTAGCTACTCACATACACACAGATGTCACACAGCGAAACACCCACAGCCACACGTATGCAAGAGCCTAGCTAAACACACATACATACACAAACGCATGTATTCACGGCCGCTACTTACACACACATACACTAAAAAAACACTTATACGCATATGTGTATGAACACACAAACGCAGATACCCACGGACACTATCCCCCACACATATCTAAACACAGAAACACATACATATAATATAGACCCACTTACACACACACATATATATATATACACAAACACAGATACTCATAGATACTACTCAAACATACATAAACATTTAAACTCACTTACACGCACGCATACACATACACACATACAAACACAGTTATTCATACACACATAAACATATAAACCCATTTACGTATACATATATATATACACACACACACAAACGCAGATACACACACACTTGCATGCACTGATACTGGCAGTTCCAATATGCGATGTTCATTTTTTAGAGCTGCAGCGCGAATATTTTGTTTAAATTTAATCAGAAGACCGTCTCGACTTTTCCCTCTTTATCAAATGATGTCTTAAGAAGGAAGGGAAAAAAATACTTAGTCAAATCGCCATTAGATAAAAAAAAAATAGCACGCACAAGTTTTGGCTTTCCATTGAAGATTAGTTTAAGTATGTTTTTGTTTTTGTTTTTTTGGAGGGGGGATTTGTTTGATTGTTTTTTCTTTTTTTTTTTTTGGAATTGTCTGTTTTGTTTATTTCTTTATGTTTTTTATTTTTATCATTCTTATTTGTTTTGAATTGTGGCAATGGTTTTCATTTCCTTTTCGATTTGGGGGCTTGTATCTTTATTTGTTTTTGTTTGTTTAATTTGGAGGCCTTTTTCTTACTTTTTTGTGTGGGGTGTCTTTAATCATAGCACTGTTTAGTGAAAGTCATTTATACAAACAGGTTATAAAAAAACAAAAACAAATAATGATCAAACTTCTTAAATATCTGGTGTTAAATAACTGACAAATTTTTACCTTTTTAGCCACAGCTAAACATAAACTGTCAGACATTTTTATATCTGGATCATCATTCACGTGTAATACATTGTACATAATCATTCACATATAATACCGTTTATGAAACCATACCTATGCAATACACTGTATAATATCATGTATATAACATTTATAATACCATTCAAGTTTATTACCATGTATATAATGACATTCACCTTTAATACCCTGCATATAACGATTAACATTTTATACCTTCTATATAACTATTCACCTGTAATACCCTGTAGAATACTATTTACATGCAATACTTTGTATATAAAAGTTCGCCTGTAATGCTCTGTATAAAACCATTTGCAAGTAATAACGTTTTGAATACATTCACGTGTAATATTTTGTATATGACTATTCACCTATAATACCCTGTATACCATAAAGATGAGAACAACAGTGGAAAACTTGAAAACAATCTACAAAATTCTAATTGATAAACATAAAGCTGAGAACAACAGTCGGAAAATTTGAAAAACAAAAACTTGTTACACAAATTATCAAGCTTCATCTCAGAACTTGAGTAGATATAACAATAAAGATGAAAACAACATACCTAAAATTCGAAACACAAATTATCAAGCCTTATCTCAAGGATTCCAGTGAAAATAACAATGAAGATGCGGACATCAGTTAAAAAACTCCATACACAAATTATCAATCCCTATCTCAATAGCTCCCGTGAAGATAGCAATAAAGATGAGAACAACAGTCCAAATTCTTGGAACATAAATTATCAAAGATAACAATAAAGATCAGAATAAAATTCCAAGTTCTAAAAACAAAAAAATTGAGCCTAATCACAAGGATTCAAGTCAAAATAACAATAAAGATAAGAATAAAAGTCTAAGTTATAGAAACAAAAAAATCAAGCCTCATCACAAGGATTTATGTGAAGAAAACTCAATCAAAATTATTTGATGCAACTAACTTCTAAAAAATTGTTGATTTAAGTTTCTTCGAAAGATTTAATTTTTTCCCTTTTTTCTTGTGGTTTAGATTTATTTTCTTTTTTTATTGACTGTGGTTTCCAGGAAAACAAAGACGAATCCAACAAATCAATTTTTCATTATTATTTTCTTCTTTGTAGTGAAGTATTCACAGCGCGTTGGAATTAAATCAACTAACAATGAACATTTCGAGAGACGTTTGAAAAACAATGTCAATATTTCATGATTTGAAATTTTCCATTTTTTGGCTTCTGGTCTAAATATTTAAAATGCATGTTTATTTAAAAATTCATTCAAAATATTTATTCAATGGTTTTATTACACAGACACCGAGTCTTTCACCTTAATTGCCCGGCTTTCTCTACTTAAGACATGTTCATTATCTAAAACATGTATTTAATGATTTTATTACAAAGGCACATAGTCTTCCTCGTTAATTGCCTGGCTTTCTCTACTTGAGGCATGTTCATTACTTAAAATATTCATTTAATCGTTTTATTACACAGGCACATAGTCTTCCTCGTTAATTGCCTGGCTTTCTCTACTTAAGCCAAACTTTATATTCATGGCTCATCTATGTTCGTCTAATCTAGGCTGGGATACGATTGATTAAAGAAAGATGTTGATTCAAAACCAACCAACCACTCATCTAACCAAACAACCAAGCAACCAAGCAAACAACCAACAATCAAACCACCCAACTAACCAACAAAAAACCCAGTCAACTAGCAAATTTACTATCTAAACTAGCCAAACAACTATCTAAATAACGAACGAACCAACCAACCAACCAACCAAGGAAACGACCAATGAACCAATCAACCTAACAAACAACCAACCAAACAAACGGCTGACTGACCAACCCAATAAATAACCAGTCAACTAACTCTTTAGCCAATCAACAAACCAATCAACCACCTAAGTGTATAACTGATTAACCAACCGCCCAACCAATTATTCAACCAACCAAACAGGCAAATAAGCTACCAACTGCCAAACCCACCAAATAACCAAACCAGCAACAAACTAACCAACGGTCAATGTCTCGAAAGTATTGCTTATTGAATATTGATTTCTAGTAAAACAAAAGATTAAAGATCAGGTCAGATAGTCTAGTAAGCGAGAGTGTAGGATAACTTTGAGAGAACAGATTACACTTTTATGAAAATATAAGCTTCTAATTCTCTTCAATTTTGTGCCATTTTCTATGTTACATAAACACTCGGTGTGTTGTTTGTTTTTTTTTTCTTTCTTTTTCAACCTTGTTTATTATTTAGGGTATCCAAAAACATACTGTACACTATGGGTATATAGAAATTTGAATAAACTAGTAAACAGTAAATTTTGTTATAAAACATTTAGGCAATACAATTTTTACCAATAGAAATGTTTTACTTATTTACAGTATCACAGCTGGGGTCACACTGCATTTAGCCCGTCTGTGATAGTCTCTTTTCAGCTGTGATCATCTCTTTTTAATCAATTTACAAGCTGGAACACTTTTTTGGCAAACTCTTCAACAGATAAATTAAATTGTCCGGACTTGCTTGCTAGTACATCAATAAAAGTGAGAATGTGTGTGTGTGTGTGTGTGTGTGTGTGTGTGTGTGTGTGTGTGTGTATGTGTGCGTGTGCATGTGTGTGTGCATGC
>JAYKTE010894590.1:0-16774 GCA_036873565.1 Xipholeptos notoides
AGATGGACAATTGCCGTGTTTTAATTTAAAAAAATCATTTTTGAAAAAATTATACGTTTTTGTTAAAAGATGTATCCGTCTATTAGAAAAACAAGGTTTAAGGAAGAGATTCAGAAAATAATTGCTTTTTTTTTTTTAGTTTTATACATTTTATTATCAGTTTTGTCTTACGGGGGTTAAAGTCATATGGTATACCTAACGCATATGTGATCTGATACACGTCCATGACAGGGTCTGTTTTCTTAGAGTTCCACATCTTCAATATCTGCAACACAGAAGACAATTTCAGGACATGAATGTATGAATTCAGTCATTGTAACAACGCAATTTTTAATTCTCGCCGATCCATCCAGGTAGAATAAAAAATATATTGGAAAGATGACTTTTTTACTAACAAACCTTATTCCGTTGAACAGAGTGCTAAAAGGTTCAGAACCAATCAAATTAGATATTCGGCTTGGGCCCGAAGTACAAGATCTTTTGTAAAATCCCAGCAGATTGAAAAGACATTCATTCACCCTTGGTTATGCAAGTATATTTCAGTTTGAAAGGGCTTACTACTCCAAACTGACCCAGCCCACTGTCTGCTGAACCGTTCAATAAAAATGGATTTCCCTTCGATTAAAATAAGTTTAAAATATGGATCATTCAGTAATGAGTTTTTATCAAAGATTATTCCCTATTAAATATTTAATCAGACAATGATTTTTTCATTCAATACAGTTAATTGTTTTGTCGAACGGCATATTGGCTCTGTCTAAACTCATTTGGATGATTTGTAGAAAAATTTGTTGTAATACTCATCCTTCAGGTGCAATAAAAATTATAGAAATGTCATAAAAATCATTCGGATTTTTACTCTCATCTACATAGTTATATTTACTGATCATGTCGAACTCGGAAATGCAAGCCAAATCTTTTATTCATTCGACGAGAGTAGACAGATCCAAATGGCAACTTGGTACAATGTACTTTGGGAATTAACTTCATCCTTCTCAATTATAAACCAACTACAATAGTGAAATACCTGAGGCAACTATACTTCAATACATAAATAAGAGAAAGAGTTTGAATCATTGAAATAATGATAATCATCAAACCTGATTTAATTAAGACAAGTAAAATCTAGTTTTGTTTAAAACGGGTGTCATAAATTTTTAGCTGTAGGTTTATAAGAGTTATTTTCCTTAGATTATTAAAGGGAAATAACTCTTAAGATATACTTCTACGGGAGGGACGTGGTTGGTCAATAAGAACGAAAATGAAGAAAAACTTACAAAAATAAAGAACACACAGACAAGCGACGCTGTCAAAGCACGAAGCTCAAGCCATAGGATCAACTTCTCGCTCAGAACCAGAAAATAAGTTTTATGAAAAAAAAAAGTGAGTGTTAAAGAACCTCTAGAAATAATATTTTTTGTTTAGTTTAATCTTTTGCAAACTTTGTGCCTATCGGCCATTTCCGGAAGCCCTCTTTTCGCCGATCATGGCGACACACGGTGTTATATGAAATATGTTCTCTGTAACAGAAATATTTTCACATATTATATTTGTCTATTTTTTGGAATCCTTCATAATCTGTATATCCATTTTTGCAAACAATTACCTTCATCTTTCGTTGTTGTTTCACCGCGTTTCGGAGTGCACACTTGGATATTTGTTTTTACAAATAATTACCAAATAATGAAACTGAAACAAAATTACTTTTTTTATTTTACAATAGAAAAATATACAAGCAATAAATAAAGAATTTAATTTTTACATATTTTTTTCAATAAACTAAGAATATTTGTTTTTACCAATAGCAAACATTGAATTAAAGCTGAAACAAAATGACCATTTCTTAAAAAAAAAAAAAAGCAATAAAATAAGAAATGTAATTTTTTTTAAATATATTTTTTCAATAAAGTAAATATAAACAATAAAATTATTAAAAATGTAAGTTTTAAAAGTATTTCACCACAGAAAGTCTTTTAAATAAGTCTGGAACAGCTCATCATCGCTTCTTGTCCCACACTGACGCCTAACTTTACATTTGGCATGCATCAACAGCCCTTTAACAAATTTAAGAGAAATTCTTTCTGTTAGAGAGAACATATTTCATATAACACCATTGTAGTGGTGATCAGCAAAAAGAGCACTTTCGGAAATTGCTAACCTATACAAGTTTGCCTAATTTTCTATATGATATTTTGGTTGAATTATGGGTTGTGTAGAAGTGAAGTACTGGAATGGGTGTGAGATTTTACTTGAGAAACTTTTAACTAATAAAAGTGATTTTTCCCAGTGACAACACGCATGGACTTTTAAGGGAGATTTTAGTAAATTCTTAAACCAGGTTTATTACTTTTCATAGACTTGTGGTCATCTTTTTTACCTTCAACCTTTGATAGTTTCTTTTATCCAGTTTCGTATTTGTTGTAAAGTAATTATAATTAGGCAAATAACATGGCATCATGGCTTAGCAGATCTATTGTAATGAAAAAAAATTAACAAAATAATGATTAGGATTAACTGGAAAATTATTCTCACACTTTGATAAGAACCAAGCAATTTTATTATAATTTATTTTATTAAAGAAAGAACATACTTCCTTTTCCTTGGTTGACTTGCAAATATAAAGAACTGAAAACATAAATTCTGGCATTAGCACCACAATTCTTGAGAAGGTGGCGACAACCTGCAGGATATGATAACAGGTAAGGGTGGTTGTCAGAGCCAATCCTCATCATCATATCATCATCATCATTGCAGTCTGTCGATTTCGACAAGGACTGTCTCAAAATAGGTCTATTTAGACGTCTCCAGTTGTCGCGGTTTTCAGCCAACCTTTAAATTGTCAGAGCCAATATGATGAGTAAAAACCCTGAAACCAGCAATGAAGACTGGATCCATCACTGAAGACCATCTGAATGCATTCAAATCTATTTTGCAATATATGAATATACAGCAGCAGCCAAAAGTCTGGGATGATATATATTTTTGTCATTTTTCCAACAAATTTTTTTCTGAATCAAATATTGGTGGATTATTATACCTTGTTATCATATTTGTAAAATATGTAAATTTCATCTCACTGCAAACCATAGAAGATAAGTTATGAGTTGAGTAATTAAAGTTTTATACTTAACAATTAAGTATGCTTATCTACTAATCAACACAAAAAATGATGTGAGTTATATATTTCTCAAAAATGTCTATGACTGGATAGAATGCTAGCGAAACACTTCCGTAAATTCTGGAAAACTAACCAAGGAAACCTATAAAGCCTCTTATCATACCACTCATGCAATTCTAGAACTAACTGATTATTGCATAGAGGACTTGAAAATGAAATACATCTTACCAGGCAAATTCCAGACTGACCATCTTGAGTCAAGGTTTGAACAGTATCGATAATTTTTGGGTGGACACTATATCAAGTTTTCAAATATGAAAAAAGATTAGGATGCTATCAATATTAAAATTAAATCTACCAATTAAAAACAAAAGTATTTATCTTACAAATATAGAAAAAACCAAATGGGATGAAATGGATGAAGTGAAAATAGTACATCTTCATAAATTTGACATGAATATAAGAGATGATGATGTTGATAAATGGAGGGATGTTTTACCGATTATAGTATGTTTATCTGCTTATTGTTGCCATGCAGTTTTCAAGAAAATAAAATGTAAAAACCTAATATCAGGGACACTAGTGTATGGGAAACAAATGCCTGAAATTAACAGTTATTTCAAAGGCATTAACAGGGGTGCTTTCTTTCTTTATTGCATCCAAATGATACAACGGCAAATTTTGTTCTGTATTATGCAGTTATACAAAAATTAATAAAAAACACTTCTTTTTTACAATCCATCCACCAAAGACAGCAGTTGACACAACATTAGGGGTTTTGTCAGATAATGAACTTCTTGTTGAATTTGACATGTCATGAAAATCATCAAAATAGTTTTAAAAAATGTTCCTGTGGTCATCAACAAATTCTCTCTTGGAAAATTTCAGTGGAGTAGAAAACAATAAAATAATAAAGTCATCAAATAAAAGAAAGATAAAAACCCTCCACGAAAATTAAAATTTGTTATTGTGTTTTTTATGTTTTGTCTTTTTGCTTTTGTCAGAATCTTTGGTATCTTTAGTCACCTCTTTGAGTTATCTCCCTTCATCTGACGTATGAATGATCTTCTAATAATGATGCCTGACTTGAAGGGATTGGACTTAATTCTCGGTGGCCTCGATACTGTTCGATTACACATACTATGAAATCACCAAATACGTTACCGTTTCGAAATCGGTTCCGCCATAGAAATTCGTTTAGATAGGATGGAAATAAGGCATGACTTGTTCCGTGCTGCCTGCGTAACTTACGTTTCGCACGAATCCAAGTATTTTCTATATTTTGAGTATGAATGATGTTGCTTTGATCGTTCGGAGCTACAGAATTGCGGTCATGCACATTCACAATGATATCGTGTTGGTATACTTTTTCCTCCTCGATCTGTGCGTACGCAGCCCATCCGTCGCTGACGATCCTAGATCCTGGCAATATCCAACGTCGAATTATAGGCATCAAAGTTTCACGACGACGGTCAGACACCTCAATCGCGCAGCAACGACCACTGTGGCGCTCAATCGCACCGAAAACCCAATGGTCGTCTCGCCATTCTCCACGGTCATACTTCCGGTGGAAGTATTTTGTCTCGTCGATCTCAACTATAACCGGTTCGCCATTAGCGTGAAATCCACCTAACTCCTGAGGATGCTCCTCCAAAAATCGTTCACAAAGCTCACGATGAAAACTGCACCAATCTACAATCGTCTGGTTGGCCAGATCGGTTTCCCTCTGGATATGATGCTGAGGGTAATCGTAGGCCCACATATACATAACGATGACCAGTTTTTTTAACGAAATGTGGCTTTTTTCAAAAAAAGAGTCAGCACGAACTGACTTAGTAAATTTGTGCGCATTGCATCGCCACCTCCAGCCGTCCTGTCCTTGAGTGTAGCGCATGAACCGGCATGGACTGTCGCATACAGAACAGTTAAATGAATTGTGTAGCAAGCGTCTTTCTGCCATCCATCTGATCACATTCAATGTATCACCGTCAATAGCAGGTAGTAATGTCAATAATGTGGTGTTTTCGGCGCGAATATCTGCTGCTTTCATTAAATCATCGACAATGACGATAGGAGCACGTTGTCGTCCAGCCATATCAAAAATTTAAATAGTGTTTAAAATGTTTATAACAAAGCGAAAAACAGTAAACACCGTTACTGAGTTATGTACCCTTAACCCGAGCTCTCCGTGACGAAGAGACAAGACAATAAACACTTATGGCAGTTAATAAAGGTGTGTATCGTACATCATAAATTGATATTAATTGCTCGCGTCCTGTTGTTATACCTGCTTGTATAAGGTTCACCCCATCCAGTATTTGTCTATATTCGCACTCGCTAAAGATAATTTACCGGTGATTACGTAAAAACTTGTCCCCTCCTAAAAATTGAATATTCTTCTAGTGGTGTTGGTTGGTGTCTGGTCACAAAAATGAAGGAGGTGGTAGGCAAAAAATATATTCAAATATCAATTATTAAAAAAAATTGCACTCTTATAAATTTCACTCTTCACTTAATAATCTGTGAAAATTTCATATTCATTAGATAATTACCTGATTTTTGGTAGGGTTTTAAAGAGATAATCTGTTAGTAAAAGTTATTTTAATAATTTTGCTGAAGAGATGTCATACTGAATTTACGTCACTAAACTACTTTATAAAGTTACAACCCTACCATTTTTTTATAGTTTGTTTTAGTTTTCTATTATTTATTCAATATAACTTATTGATTTTAAAATCAATAAATAAACTTGTATTTTTAATCTCTGCTACGTGCATTTCTTCAATTTTTTTTTATTTGAAGTGTATTTCAATATTTCATACCGTCGAAAACCAAAAATATGTTTTATTCTTAGATTTTTTAATCAAGTGAAAAAACAAATATAGAATATTTGATAAAGCAATACACGATAAATTTTTTAAAAAGCCCAATATTTCAAAAAGAAAATTACAGAAAAAAAGTCGGTTGCACTATGTTTCTTATTTTCAAAAAAAGTATTCAACTAAAATTTTTATCCTAAAGTTCCCATAAAGAAAGATAATCTCATTTTTGTATAACTTTCGCTCTTATAATTTAAAATTATGAGTTACGTCCCTTGATCATACAAGAACTTATGTTAGCGACAACAGATCATCGCCGAATATTCGCGATTTTGGCTTCCTCAGTGACAAAAAAAATTTCCCTTTCATTCTTATTACCTCCCTTGAATTGAGAATCAATTTTGCTTTCATAGCGACCTCAGATCCAAATTGAAAAATTGCAGGTGGAATGAACGAATTTGGAAATAAATTTCTCTGAAAAAAAAACCCCAAAAGAAGCGTTTTTTTTTAATTTCTAAAGCATGTTTGATCATTAAAGTGATTGGAAGGATTTCTTTTTGAAAATATAGATAGGTAAAACAAAAAAACAAAAATCATTTCAGATTTTAAAAAACAATACATGTATTGATATTTTTTATACAAAACCGTCGTTACGCATTGAATAAAATGAATTAAATGACCGATTTAGAAGTTCTAGACGATCGTGGTGGTGTGTGTGTTGTTGAGAGTGAAACAGGGGTAAATCTTTCTTGAATAAATTATCTCCACTTCCAAGCACTTTTCTTTGTTCATTATTTCCCCATTCTGTTTGATACAAAATCTCAACAATACGCCTCAGAGCAAAAACCTTGATAACAAATACTCAGAGAAATCGCAAATTTTCAGCATACTAGCCTTAATGAGAAATATAAAAATTAGATTTTGGAAATAACTTTTTTTTCTCATTTTATGACAACTAATTGTTGACTTCAGGAAAGTGGCCGGGGAAAAAAGATAAGAACGCCATACAATTTCTTACTTGAAATACAAAATTACTTAAAATTATAGAACTTAAAAATTCACTTTAAACAAGATTCTGAACAGAAAGTAAAATGGAGTTGTTTGGACGGACCTTGAACTTGAACTCCAGCCAGCACCACAGCCACCAAGTCAATGACCTACACGTATTAGTGGAGGGGAATACTCCCTAATCTTCACATCTTTAGGACCTTAAAATATTTTCATCTATTCATTTACAGTTTATTATTATTATTACTAGCAGCAAAGTATGGCATTGCTCTTGCAACTCAGAAAATTTATGACCAAAAATAAGAAAAAACATCACCATTTTCAACACAGCAGCGTCATTTATCAAACGATTTTTATGACTTAGTACTTAAAATATGCACACAAAAATTTCTATCATACAAAATTGTAGGAAGGATAGCAGATTCTTAAGTGGTCGAAATCAATAAAAAAAAAATACTTCAATTTGTCCATCTCAATTTTTATATTTTTAAATTAAATATTTACATTTTTTGGTAAACTTTTTTGATTATTTATTAATTATATACTCAACTACAATTTTTGAAGAAAAAAAATCAATAATTTGAACTTAAGATAAAACAACTTTAAAAAGCTTAAAGAATATTTCTAATGTTTTCATTTTAATTTTTAAATCAAATGTTTTAAATCTATTAGAAATTTAGAAAATTAAATCTAACCATATAAATTAATACAAGACCTGCTAGTTTTATTTTATTCAATCACAAAGAGAGCAAAGGCTTAAGAGGTTTTAAAAAAAGAAAAGAAAAAAGTAATTTATTCAATCATAATTTTATTGGAACAATGTACAAATTAAAAATCCAGGGAGCAAGCAACTCATTTAACATACATATTATATCTCACTCTATATTTTTAAAGTGCTCAATATCAGAGATAGAGCATGTGACAATCATAGACACAGAGTGAAGTGATTAGGCCAAACTGTGTCTATTATTATCTACTATACTCGGGCAGATGAGACTCAGAGGAGTAACATATCTAAGTGTAAGGAGAGCACTGATTCAAAGAACCAGGGTAGCTGAGATGTCAACTCAACCAGTGATTCATTTAGGTGAAGGACTACACTGATTCCAAAAAATCCGGGTAATGGGCATGTAAAAAATGGCCTTATACCTAACTCAGTTTAATGCTCAACCAAGTATATATCATATGCATATTATATATAATATATATACACACACAGGCATACATACATATATATATATGTCTAAATTTTGTCTGATTCTGGTACTAATTCCGATTTCAGGAAAATGTTGATTAACGATTCCAATTAACGATTAACTTAAAAATTCAAGAGAATCATAATGAAAGAATCGTAAATCTAAGGTATTTATTAAATGCAGCGATTCCGATTCACACAAAAATACACAATTAACAATTATGATTCCAAGGAATCATCCCATCACTAGTTTCTATATTTGTATAGATCACCTAGTCATGAATGAAAACAAATAAAAGGATTTAATTTGTACATCTAATTTTTACATTGTCATCCTGATTCTCATCATTGTTATCTCTAGACTCATGGTGCAACAAATAAAGGCATTGAGTTCCTACAGTTATAAATGAATATTACCTGAAGGCGGGGATTCCAATTCCACCCAAGGGCAATAATAACTCAGGATACATTTTACCTGATCATGATTAACAGAAAGAGAGCCATCTACCTTGGTGGATTGAATAAAGGGTTAAGTTTGAAGTTCTAAGAAGACTCCCAATTACAACATGAAAGTTACTGAGTTCAAACACCAGAAGAAGGCCAAGAGTTAATCAGCTGAAATTTTGTAATGGTAACAATGATGAGGATCAAAACAACAGTCCCAAAAAATAGATGTACAAATTACCATCCTTATCTCAAGAACTCCAAAAAAAGATTTAATAATGAAGAATAATATATAAGACTGAATTCAGTGATTATCTGTTAATATACGGTGTCCAACATATATAGTGTGTTAAGAGTCTGAACAGCAAATCTGAATAAGAATAATTTCAATTTGCACTGAGCTATGATAATTTACATAAAGTATTCCAAAAGACTAGATGTGCAGTAATTCTCAATAAACATAATCTTATAAAGGTATGGCTAAGTGACAATTGACATAACTATTACTAACCAAAAGTGTGGACATAAGAAATATCCATAACAATATACTTGTATGAGAAGTAACTATTATATTATAAAGGATATCCCCAAAATATGTAAAAATACAGAAAGTCAATAAAAAAATGGCAGAACTAATTTCCTTAATTAATGTCAATATATAGGTCATCCAAAAAGTCTGGATACATTGAAAATCTCTATAGCTATAATCTTGTTAGAGATGAATAAATAAGTAATCCTTGATAGAAGAGAGCAGTCTGCCGATCGGTCCGAAAGCAATAAAAGTAACATTTTTAAAAACTACCAAAAATTATCAACATGAAAATTTCACTATATATATATTATTCAACACTATATGAGTAACTCATCTAGGTGAAGGGAAACACTGATTACAAAAGCCCAGGGATACAATGAGCACATAAAAATGGCCTTGAGCCAAACTTGGGTTCGTGCTCGACCAAGTAAATATAATCAATATATATGTATATATATATATATATGTAAAGAAGTCAACACATTCATGTAAAAATTTATAAAGTTGAACCTTTATTAAAAGTGTAAAAATAAAAGCAAATCTTTCTATAATCTGATTCTAAAAAAAAAATATATACCCAGAAAACCTAATTTTTCAAATAAAGCAATCACTCTAGACTAATCTAATACTCTCAGCTTTGTCAGCTTTAGATGACTCGCTGAAGTTGATATGGTGTAAAACAAAACAATTAAGTCTAATTTATAAACCCTTTTGATGATAATACTTTCACACAACTTGCTTACTCCCTCATTTGTATGTGTAAGGGGTTTGGGCTTAAAAGAGGTAAAAATCTATTTCCCCCTAAAATTCATATTCCTACTAAACAAAACGAAACAAAAAAAAAAGAATGGCAGTAAATAACTTAAATAACCCAACATATATTCTAAAAAAGTCCATTCTTGGTTATAATTATCAAACAAATATACATATATTTAATGTGGCTTTCACATACAAAAGGTCATTTTGACTGAAATGTACTGTTGTTTGTCACAAAGTGTACACAAAAATATACTTTGACATTAGAGAGTTCGAATATGATGGACCACCCAATGTAGTTAAACCTGTAATTGCAAATCTTACTTGTATCATTCTTTTAAATGTCAGAGAAACATTCTAAAAAAAGAATTCTGTTGAATTAAGCCACCCTGAAAATGTTAAAAATAATTATAAAGAAAACTCTTAGCATACCAACAATAAGAAGGATACTGTATATCAAAATCATTTTAATGTAGAAACAAATTATAGATCAAATTACCATCAAGTACTCTAAAATTAGATTCTAAAATAAAAAGGTTAGTGTCTATTTGACACTAGCTATTATAAATAGTGAAAAAAAAAAAGTAATTTTGTTTTCGAGTGTGGGAGAGGAGATAAACTAAAGAATATCTAGTTTTATCAAAATTCTAATGATGAAGAGATTTGGGTTTGTTTCTTTTTTTCACAATTGTTTTTATTTATGATATATGTGACACAGGGTTTCAGATAAAGTTCCCTATAGATTTCTTCAAGAGTGTCTTGCTGATTTATTTGTTTCTTGCTGGTTAATTTAAGTAATTATCCTTAAAATTACACACATAAAAGCCTCATCATACACCGAGTGATTCTAAAAATCAAAAATAGGTGCATACACAAATTAAACTTTAAACTTGAATTTAGTTTCATTTTAAACCACCACCAAAATCAGTTATATTTTTGGATTGATATTGTTTTTTTTTAATCTTTGCAAGGAAATATATCTTAATCAAATATTTTAAGCTACCTTCTTTGCAAATAAAACAAAGAAGTTGAACAAAAATAGTCCAGATATGTTACAGTAAAACTAGCTATTTAAACGGTTTATAATTCAAGTCACCTGCGAAAAAAATAGTGTTAAAACTCACACCAGAGACTTTAACAAAGTATGTAATACACCTGAAAAACATTAATCATTGTAAATTGACAATATTTCTGGAAATAAAACAAAATATAGTGCCCACACAATACATTAGAGACCCTGTCAAAATATATACTATGTCTGAACACCATTAGTTATTATAAATTAACAATATTTTTCTGGCAGAATTTAGAATCAGTTTAAAAGTTAAAAGAAAGCCATTGGCTATCATATTTCTTTAAATAAAGATCTTGGGTGCTTACAGAAATTAATATCTACGTGATATTGTTATCAAAGTTTATACTGTTGGTAAATGTCATTGCTTTTTTTTGGTTCCAAGAAATTTGGTTGATAATGCTGACATTTACAAACATTATGGATGATTTGCATTTCATATCTAAATAAGATGAGGATGTAAGAAAAAAAAAGCTTATGTTTTAATAAATTCATGGGGAAACATTATTTTGTAGCTTGATATTTATTTCTTTGCCAAACACAAGTTGTAAATAACTTGGAACATCTTTCTATCTTTAATTGTATTAAATAATAGCTGGTTCTGGCTTATGAGATAGGGATTAAATAAATTGTTGTCTCTGGAATTTCATGAAGTGTTCCAAATTTTAATGTTTTAACAAACTCTAATTTTTTTCTTGATAAATGATATTTCAACAAAATCTGATTTTTCTACAAATTTCTTTCTTGATTGACAATGTATTAAAAAAACCTGATTTTTCAACAAATTTGTTTTTGGATTGAGAATTTTTCAACAAGACCTAATTTTTCTATATATTTGTTTCTTGATTTAAAATGTTTCAACAAATTTATTTCTTGATACATACATTCTTGGTAAAATGTGGCACAAAATGAACAAAAAGCAAAGTAATTCAACAAACACGCAACAATAGTCTATGAAGATCCGCCTCCAACAAGACATAAAACTTGCATGCATTGCCATTTCGATCCTCCTATCTGTCTGGCAGCTTGATCCCACATAGCACACAGCCACGCAGATGTTTCAATGGTAGGCCATTTTCATGTTTTCAAAAATTTTTCTTACATTAAATAACTTCAATTACCACTAAATGACTAAAAAAGGATGGTTTGCCATGAAAATAAGATTCCCAACAAAAACTGATCCATGGTAAGTGGTCCCCAATTAATCTGTCTTAAACCACTATGAAACACAAGTTCACTAAAGGTTTAGTTTTATTTTACTTTTATGGTAGAATCGGTAGTGGGATTTAAAGGTTAAAACTTTGAGTTAAACCTGCAGCAATCATTTGATTTTAGACTTTTAAAAGTTTTTTGAAAAAAAATTCAAATCTATATCATAGATACATGGAGGAATAGATTTGGATGATGGGGTGACCATTTACCTCATGCATTGATATTAGGTGAGAGTTTTCATAATTAAAAAATATATGATTTTTTTTCATTTCTCACTAAAGCTAAGTGTATAATTCCAAGATAAATATATCATAAAAAGTGCATTTATCATAAGCAGAAATTAAAACATTATATCTGAAATGTGTTAAATCAAAGCCTATAAAATTAAGTCAACTTATCTTGCTCTTAAATATACTAAATATATATATATATATATATTAAACATAAACTAAAAGCAATCAAGATTTTTCTCTTATACTGTCAATTCTTAGACACTTTTTTCTATTTTATCCTGAAAATGTATATCAATATCAATCAAGGTTTCTCTCTTCTTGAAGAATTAGAAGACACCTTTCCTGGTTTTTTAGGTTTTTTTTAGGTTTTATTGTTTTTGTTCAAGATGAAGAATGTCTTCCTTTTCTGAAAGTGTATGATTAAGAATTCATCTTCTCTTTTTTTAAGATACTAATTGGAGTTAATTATTCTGCCTTGTAATGAATTATAATTATTATTCAAGTAAATATCAAAGGTGGAGATGCATACGCTTATTTTATTCATTTATTTTCATTTCATAAAATTAGATAACTGCTAATTGAGACGGAATGTGATATATCAAAAACTTGTAATTAATGATGACTTACTCTTCACAAATTAAACTTACACATAAAAACATTTGTAAGAACTCATAACCCTAACCTTTTTCTTCCCAACTATCAATGATTTCTGATCCTCATTTGTTGTTACCAATAAGAGAACCCTTGTATAATATGGAAACATATTATTATTTTCAGTATTATCTAACTTACTGGGACATCTGCTCTCATCTTTGTTACACACATCATGTTTCAGCCAATATATCCTTCAGTCTTCTTCAAACTTAAACTTACATGTTAAAGTTGTGAACTTTCATAAAACTCCAAATGGAAACATTTATTCAATGAACTTGGGCTGATATAATAATAATAATGAGGTAGTGTTATGATGGATTTACCTACTCTTGTCGCGATGAACTCTTCCCCTGAAAAAAATACAAGCCAATGCAGAGACTAAGAAGAAGGGGAAGAAGATGGTTTTTTCTTGATGGTTCTACTTGCTGTAATACTACTATTGCTACATGTGTTCTTGCTAAATCTATGGTCAACCCAACTTCATGATATACGTGTAGTATTAATACCTATATCCCAAAAATTATCCACAACACTTAGTTAACCATTTTACTTATTATGGTGTGATGTTATCAGTCAGCCTGGGCCACTGATAATGTAAGTTATGGTGGTAAGGACATTGCAGCTTTTTTCAGAAAGTATCATATAAGGGTGTCAGGTTTGGGTATATATTGTAACATTGTCAATCGACATGGGCTACAGATAACATATGCTAAGGTGCTAAGGTTAAGGCAGCTTTTTCAGAAAACATCATCATTTTCCATAAAGCTGGCTGCTTTCAATATCTGTCAAGTTCAAATTAGGGGTAATTTTTAGCAGAAGGTCAGTCAACTGATAATGACATCTAAAAACATTTATTTTGTCTCTGTGTTCTTGGTTTGCTTTTTTAACCCAGTGACAAAATCAAAATGATGACAAATAAATAACTCTCTACAACTGAAGATGTAATGGGTCACCTGAATAAGGTACAGTCAATTCTGGAGGCACCTAGTCAAACAACACATCGGCAGGTCTTGTTCGGCAACAATTAATCAGTACATCCAAAAACTGACTAACTTACATTTTAATATTTCATACAATAAGAGTTAGAAATCAGAAAGCCTTAGTAATATGGATATACAATGGCAGAATTAGTTGACAAAGAAACAAATATATTTCTTCAAAAATACAGCCTTTAATTAATAAGTATTTCTATTAATATTTTTCATTTCTTAACTCTTTAGCCTTGAATAGACCAGTGGCCATCTAGATGAGTGATCAATTACAAAAGGCATGGCACACTACATAAGTCAATTCTCAACTTTTGATAGGGAAATGGAGTAGGAGTGCTTCATCTTATTGTAAGTGCTCAGACTTTAGAATCATAATCCTCTCTTTTAGTCATTTTATAGTCAAGAATAATCAATTTTGATAAATATCTTTCTTTTATCATCAAGTTTAACAGTAGTTAATCTAATTATCCCATATCTGTTGTTGTTGTTGTTTATTTTCTTTTACAGCATATCAACCTTTTTACATCATTTAATGCCGAGACAATCATCTTTGATAAACAATCTTTTTTTCATGAGTAGTTTTTTTAATAACACAATATGAACTAATTAATCCATAGCTGGAGGGAATGTGAGGATTCATACTTTTCCCAAGGGTATTAGTCCAAATATGAACGTAAAAGAAACCACTGGTATTCGAACTCACTTATCACAATTGCCTATCCACTGTCCCAAGTGGACTTCCCCAACCCATATATGGAAGGAACAAAAGGAATTATATCTTTACTAAGAGTATTAGCCCAAAATATGAAAGCAACATAGTAAATAGAATTTGAACACATATATCATGATTCTAAAGTCCAAGCAATGAACCACTGTACTACAGAGACTTACCCAGGAATAAAGAAAAAAAGATAGAATAAAAAGAAAAATAAGTTAAAGAAATTATAAGTAAGAAATAAAAAAAAGTATGTAAAAACTAAAAACCAAATACTAAACAACAAGCAAGAAGTATGAAAATTATATAAATTATATTATCTGCTTCATGGTTATGGCAGATGGGTATGTATTTTCCTTTTGACATTAGGTCACTGATTGAGAATCCACCAAATTAAATTGGAAAAATTTAGAAAGAAAAAGAAAGTTAGGGTGAGATTAGATCTAAAAATGATTGATATGAGTAAAGTCCAAAATCAGAAGATGATCATATATAGTCTACAATATTAAATTAAAAATGACTTATTTGTTGGAATTTCCATAATGCAGTTTGATAATGGAATGTTAGGGTTTAAATAAAGGGTGTGGTCTGATAAAGGTTCCCAAATTTGGAATGAGCACACAAGAATTTAACTTGAATGTTCCCTCAGTTTGACCATAAGTTTTTAAAAAATCCTAAATATATTTTGGCATGAATTTGATAATAAAGGTATGATAATTAGTATTACTACTATGCAGACTGTAGTTATCATCTTTAAATTTATTGAGTTTACTTCAGAAGCCTTGAGGTTAGGCTTGATAATTTGGATATTCATTTTGCAGACTGTAGTTCTCATCTTTATATGGGGAAGCGACTTTAGCCAGTGGCTAGGCAGTCGGATTTTGAAATGTTAGTATATGAATTTGAATTCCAGTGGTTCCTTTTGCTCTCATACTTGGACTATTACCCTTGTGAAAGGTATGAATCCCCACATTGCCTCCAACGATGGGTTAAGTAGTGCATATTGTGTTATTCAAAAACCTAAGTGTGGACAAAAAATAATGTTTACCAAAAATGATTGTTCTCAGCATTAAATTATCTAAAATATTTGATATGCAGTAAAACACAAACAAACAAACATAATTCATCAAATCATGCCTTTAAATACTTGATGATAAGGCATTAACTACTATTGATGGAAAAAAAGAAAACTGATAAGTATGAAAAAAGAAAAGCTAAGTAGATAAGAATAGGAAAAGAGGCAATAAATTTTAAAAGTTTTAGACAAGTTAAATAAAATGAGGATAGAAAGAAATAATTGAGATGAAAGATTTTTGAAAAATAGAAGTAAATCTAAAAAAGTAAAAGAAAGAAAAAAGGTGTGAAATGAAAAAATTCTAAAAGAAACATTAAAACAACATTGGAAAGAAACATTTGACAGGAAAACAAAGAAGAAAAAAGGCAACAAAAACAAATAAATAAAAGCCAAAATAGTAAAACAACAATTGAAAAAAATATAATATACATTTATATACAAAAAGAATATTTTCTAAAACCGGAAAATAGTGACCAAAAAAATTTGAAGGAAACAAAATGGCTGAAAAGAAACCCATAAGCAAGCAGCATCGAAAAAGATGAAGTGAGCAAGGTGAAAAGTGAAGAAATAAAAAAACACAAAAAAATAAAGAAATGAAAGTAAAGAAATAAATCCATTAAAAGTAAGATATAAATTGTAAAAGTAAATGTTCACTAGAATCTCCCAACAGTTGAGTTTTGACCATGTGCTACATGGTATATATTCGACATGTGCGGTGAATATCTTTATGCCTGTATGTCCATCTTTCCAGTAGAATGAACATTATCATGACAGGCCTTGCAGGCAATGTTTGAAATGAATGAGAATGCTGTGGACTGAAAATCCTTCTCTTCAATTTTAGACACGGCAAGAATGGTTAAAGCAGATGGGAAGGGGAAGATAACGGCAAATTGAGAAACTATAAAAAAGATAAAGAAGTAATTCCATTACATACATTGTGTATATATATATA
>JAYKTE010895699.1:0-16773 GCA_036873565.1 Xipholeptos notoides
TAGTACAAATATAAACACAAACGGAGCAACTGGGATTCGAACTCGCATACTACGATTTCGAGGTCCAACTGCCTACCAATTGGCCCAAATTGACTTCCCCAGCTTCTATTGAATCGTGATTGTGATTCACTGTAACTCCAAAGACAGACTATCTCTATACAGCATCATTAGCAAGTTCTTTTTACACTAGATTCTAACAGCCAAAAAAGATGAGTTAATTCCCCTTAACCAATTCTATTATATGTAAACACTTCCTGCAATGTTTCAGTTTCAACTCATGTTTACAGCTAAACTATATACACTGATAGATACTTCTTATTCAAAGTTTTCATGTGACTTGTCTTAGGTTAGTTTAACCAGAATAAAGAGTTTTTATCAGCTTGCATTTATTAAAGTGAGAGATTTGGAAACCTATATTTGCAACTAAAACATAAAATAGAGCAGATAGAGTTTGACAGCCTTGGCAGGCAGTCTACCTATGTTGAGAACAGTTTGTAATAAAAACCTATAACCTCAAGACCTCAGCATCACTGTCCCAGCTTGCTAGACCATGATAGATAAACAATGGGTGTAAAGGGTGGGCCAGTAGTGCTCACGGTATAGAACTCCCTAAAACTCCATTGAGCAAGTCTGAATGACATGTCCATAACAGCTGTTTTCAAAAGAACTTTGATTCACAATGTCAAGCCAAAAATGTAGGAGGACTAAATAAACAAAATAAAGTTAATTTTAAGATTATTTAATATTGCTTTATTTCTAATAGCTAAAATCCCGGCACATACCTCTAGCTATGAATTAAATAGTGCATGTTTTTTTTGTAGTCCTTGGGATGAGGCTTTATAATAAGTACAACTATTTTTTGGACTGCTGTCCTCATCCTTAACATTGTTATCTTCACAACATTTCGGCCGATGAATCTCTCAGCTGTCTTCAACGGATGAAACTCAGCAACATTCTTGTCATAATTGGGAGTCAGAGAATTTGAAACTTAACCCTATATTTAAACCACAGTGATAGCCTGCTCTCATTCTGTTAACCATGACCAGATAGAGTGTTGAATCCTTTGAATCTTGGTCACTACTGCTTTCAAGTGGGATTCACTCATGATTGTTCCCCCACCCCCGGACCCATGGATATATGCGTTGACTATCTACAGTTCTAAGTGAGCATCAACTGAAGGCAAAGGTTTCAATCCCAATTAATGATAAGGATTAGGAGAGCAGTCCGAAAAATAGTTGTACAAAAATAGGGTGTATTGAGTTGGACAAATAAAAAGTTCATCAAATATGATTGTATTCAGCATTAAATGGCCAAAAAAAGTCGATATGCTGTTAAACCAAAAAAACACAAACAACCTCATGCTAAAAACATGCATCATTTTAGAATTTGCACTAAGGAAAAAACAATCAATTAAACAAGATTTTTATTGGTTTTTTGGAATCTTTAGAATGAGACTTGATAATTTATACATCGGTTTTTTAGATAAGAACAACAGTTTGAAAAATAGATGTTCAAAAGATTTTTATTCTTCATGGTTCATCACAGGCCACAGATAGTAATAATATTATAGCGTGGCCTTCAATCACATGGTTCCTCTCTCTTTCATTTTTGATACTGCTGTCAAATTGAGGGTTGAGGAATGGCCAAGTTGTCACTGAGTACTTTGTACCCCATGTTTTCGTTTCAAAGAATCTTTTCCAGAATACTAAGGCAGGAAAATTTCAAGTTGAAATGAATCTATATATCTATAAAAGTGAAAAATGCGTATGTTAGGGTGATTTTTGCCTACCAAACTCTCTTTCAATTCTTGGTCTACAGTCTTTGAATTTTAAACATACAATATTTAAACCTGGAGCAAACTTTTAATCATTTTTTTTTGGTCAGATATCTTTTTTCAATTTTAATAATTGAGCATATTGTGGTTGTCAATAGACAACCAGTATTTCAGAGAAGTCAAACGTTCAAATAAATAGTTGGAATTTTTAACTTGTTTTGAAATTAAAAACATTTTTACAATTTTTTATAATAAAAATTTTAAAGTATGTATAATCACAGATGAAACTGTGTATTCCCACACCTGGGCAATACTGGGTAGATATGCTAGTTAATAATGAAACAGATATAGTCTATCAAAAAGCAACATTAAAAAAATTTGAAGAATGAAACTTTAAAAAAAAATTGTATCACAAAAAAAGTTTTTCTTATTAAGACTCGATGATTCTATCATTCTTCTTAGTCTTTGTATTCGATCCCTAAAAAACTTTTTAAATTTCTTATGAAAGACTTTGAACTAGAGTAAAAGGTCGACATGACCTTCCTTTGACAAAGGAATTATCTTCCTTCTATTGGTTAGGATCAAACTATAGAAATCCATTGACCTTTTCTTTTTGAAATTCAAAATAGAAAAAAAAACTTATCTCCAATTTTAATATAAAAGCTGAATTTTGGTAGATAGCAAAATTAAACTGAAATAGGTGTGTAATGGGATTGTGAGAAAAGTAGGTTTACACCGGTATTAAATGACCAATTCAATGAGGACACGGAAAACCTACAAAAAAATTAAAAGTATCACAAACTTTTTGACAAGCATCTGTAGGCTGGGTAAACCCTTACGTATACTACAATTTACACATTTAATATACAACAACAAATTTGTGGGTACCCTTAAATCAAGGGATATACCTAACAATCCAAACGAGTTATATTTTTATTAACACGCAGAAAATTGTTCAGGGGACCCTAACCTACACTCAAAACTCACTGAAGTTAATTCCTTGGTGGGGTGCTGGAAAATCCCCATTTTTCACCAGACTATTAGATTTAATGGGTTTTACTATCTATGTAAGTTGTATAAGTGAATCTTTCAATTTAAACAAAAATATTGTATAAAATGAAGACAGCTGAGCCCAAATACGATTTACACATTCAATTTACAACAAATATATTTAAAATACTTGAGTTTGTAGCTGAACCCAAAGAAATAGATATTTAATGCAATATTTTTTTTTGCTCTTATTCAGAAATCATCTAAAAGAAAAAAAAGGGGAAAGTTGTCCCCTTTAGATGGCCTTCACCCAAGGGTGATAGCTTCTTACTAGAAACAGTGAAGAGGGAACACTTTCGAATAATTAGCGTGAGCGGTGCACACATGTGAATAAATTTGTCTTCTACTCTACTCCAGTTGTCAGTGTCTTAGTACCTTTAGATAGAACTGAATACTAATATTTCAAAGAAACAATAAACAATCTTAAAATTCATAAAACTGGTGGAATGGAAATATTCATTGGTCTCACCATAATTTGGAAGTTCATATCACACTCCTCCCAGTTGGAGGGTGTGGAAAGGTCTGCCCTAGGCCAGGCTGTGGAAAAAAATGGCTGCCTAAGTGCAGGTTACTCCTGATCTTTGGCTAAGAAGATAATGTTATTTTAACCTATTGTGGCAAGAATTAAAAGGTCACAGGCAGAATTGGTTTTAAGATAAATTTATTTCACTAAAAACAACAGAAAGCTACTGCAGTTATTTTATGATGAGGCGCCAACACCAGATGTCTTGTCTGTTCCATCAATCGTCCCATGTGTCTACCTTTTTCTCTCTCTTCAAGTTTTTCAGTTTCTGCATAGCTATTTTGGGCAGATAACTCAGAGGGGACTACTGCGATAATTTGCCCTTCAAGGGCAAAGCTGCTCAAGGGACAGAGAGGTTATCTTTGTAGTTTAGATTTAGAGACTGAGTGAGAGATATTTATATGTGGTTTCTTTAAAGAGTGTTTCAAGTTAGAAAAGGTTTATTGAATTGGGTTTTTTTGTTTCTTTCTTTGTGTTTAAAGGCATATCAATTTTTTCAGGTCATTTGATGCCAATAACAATCATTTTTAATAAACATTCTTATGTCCACAGATAGCTTTTTAAATAACACAGTATGCACTATTTAATCCATAGCTGCAGGGATTGTGGGGATTCATACATTTCCCAAGAGTTTTAGTCCAAATGTGAACAGAACGAGTGGGATTTGAACTCATGTATTACAATTCTTAAGTCCAGCTGCCTCTGCTCTGCCCCAAGTGGAGCTCCCTTTATTGAATTGGCTTTTTAAATTATTACAAACAATATAGATTATTTATAGGACTATCCGATGTTTATGGTCTTAAATTATTATCTGATGTTGTATGTGTGTGATGAGCTTACAAAAATTATTGAGGGTTGAGCCAGTTCAACTATTAAACACACACAAGGTCAATGGGAAGTTTTTTGGGAATATGAAATTTACAAGCATCTCCCATCCACATGTAAATGCCAATTTAGGGAGTCACTATTTAATCCAAGGGAAATCCGTACCTTTCTCAAGGGTATTAATTTACATGGCAGAATTAACTTGGGGACTCATGGTGTAGTAGATAGAGGTATTGAGTCACTACAGTTCCAGGTGAGCATTGGCAGAAGACAGCGGGTTCTATCCCTCCTCAAGCAGGTGAAAAGTTTAGTTGGTCAAAACGTGATGTGATAGACAACTATGGAAGGCAGTGATTACTGGGAATATGATTACAAGACTCAGAATTCATATCCGAGCTATAAATGCCCATATTTTCTCCAGCTAATTTGGATTTACATCTACCTTTTCTTCACAGTGTTTGAATAACAATAATGTTGACAAAAGAAAGACATAAAAAGTGATTGTTTTTTTATATTAAAAAAGTTTGATATACCATTTAACAAAAGAAAATAACTACTTCATTTTGAATAGAGTCATTATTAATAACTTCCAGTAAAACATCTAGAAAAAATATAAATAGGTTATTGTTAACTTACTTACTAAAGTTAACTTGCTTATTAAGGTTAACTAAATAATTACACACCTAACACAATATGATGTGTTAATTGATTGGATCTTGTCTTTTATTCAAAATTAAAGCTAAAATGAATAATCAAAGCAACTGATCCAAGAACTGACTGTGTTTAAAAATGTGCTGTTTGATCTGTAATTTTTAAAATAATATTCCTTGTGTCAACTACATAAAAACCTAAATGAAACAGAAGTGTTAAGAAAATCAGATAAAAATCAAGCAAAGTTTCATTGTAGAACTATTTGTTCTCTGGTCTTAGTAACATAGAAAATCCATGGAATTGCTTATGTTTTAAAATTTGCCAACCCTTTTCATGGGTGGGAGGGTAGCTGCATGCTTGCCATCTTTATTTTTGACACAGGTGGTACATTGTCCTTGCTTTCCACCAAGTGGTTTTTGAGAAAGACTTCTTTTAAGGCCTCTTATGACTCATCTCTGAATCCAAAATTTTTTACTGAAGTCATCTTAAAACCAATGAGAAAGTTTTCCCCATGTCCAAAATATCCATATATCAAATTTCAAGTGTTTAGACCCCAAATTGCCAGAGTAGTGTGGATGAGAATGCAATGGCTAAATCTTTCAACTTTGACCTCTTAGCTGCTAAATTTTCAAGTCAAAACCAATTAAAAAGATTTACCCAGGGATGAATAATCTATATAAGAGACGTTGAGAGTAACATCCCGACAAGTGCCACCACGGCCAAAAACGAGTTATGTATACCAGTGTATTCCTAAAAGCCTGCTTTACCATGTTGAAGAGAAGACATGATCAAATTTAGACAGAAAGATGGGTGAAAAATCGACTAATGTACAGACTTCGGAGTACAATCTGACAAGCATCACAACACTCTGGCCAATCATATGCCTTCAGCTACCTGGCAAGCACCTGGTAGCCAATGAGAGTGCATGGAACAAAGATTTTTAGCCAATCACAATGCATCCTGTTGTTTAATTGTGTTTTTTGTCTTTTTCTCCATTTTTTATTTTTGACGCTTGTCGGATTGTTACTCTGAGCATATGAAATTTCAAGTTCTGTAGACCCAAAGCTAGCAGAGGAATTTCATAGAGACTGTTTGTCCACACACACATTTTCATATATATATATAAAGAAAAGATCGTTTATTTTAATTTTTACCAAATGTTAAATGTGATTTAACCTTTTTATGAATTAGATTTAAAGACAAAAGCAATCAAATTTGAGGTAATTTTTCCTTTTACTCCATTTTTTTATTTCATTAATACCAAAATAATTATGTCAATTGAATTAATTTAGGAAATAGAAATCGATTAAACCTTATTTACTGATTTGGAATTATCTTGAAAAAATTTATGCAAATTAGATATCCTATGGGGATGCATTTTACAGTTTTTTACAGTCACTATTTCTAAATATGTATCACATTGCAATCTGAGAGTTATTGATTTAGCATGAAACTAGTTTAATCTTTTATTTTTGCTATAATATTTTATCAAGACGGATCTTTATTACTGAGACAATGTCTCAGAAGTACTGCAGACGAATGATAAGGTAGAGTTGAAAAATACTTCTTTAAATTAGGCCAGACAAGATAAAGAAATATAGGTTCCATAGAAATATTTTGGAGGAGGAGTTTTGCTTTTCAAATTAACATAGGAGTCAACAAAAATGATATACTGTAAAACTTCTAATTTGGACTTTTTCATAATTCACATTTTATTTTTATATGGATTTGCAGTGAGATAGATTTTATTGTCTTTGTCAAATATTGTACTGTAAACACTAATTTAAATGTTGTTCTATTGAGATGGACTAACTAATGATAATTCCAACTGATTGTCTATACTGTTTCTCCTCAGACTACCTTATTGTATTGACAATAGAGTAAAACCAGACCTCATTGTAATACCATATAATTCTAAAGAAAAACAAATTGAAATAACATTTTTCGTCGTCAGCACCCACTCATGTCTGAGTATTGGGTTGATTGCTTATTCCCTATTTTGAAAGATGCCAATATTTTACATGGCTTTCAAGGTCTAATCGGTGGTGGAAGAGTCATGGGCAGATTTGCAATGGAGAGTAGGCAGAAGACGAGGTGAAGATGAAGATGATTTTTTAAAAATTGGGGAAAAAAAGACAAAGTACCATTTGCTGTGTAAATTGTTTTGGGTGGTCATGGCTACATGACAGCCATGGCCTTGCACACTCGCTTTGGCCTGCATTGTTTCCATCGCTCAAGAAAAAAATGAGACTGGCAGCCTCCATGATGCAGGTTGCCGGATCTTTGATCTTTGCCGCCTGCCCGATAGCCATTGCCCTCCTTTACCAATACTTAAAATAGCATTAATCAAAAATCAAAAATAAAATTTGTCACAGGAAACACAAGTCTGTCACTATTTGTTCACGTGCTACCACTCAGAAGAATAATAGGACCCCTTTCTGAGTTGTTAAATGTCAGTCATAAATGACTGGCATAGGGATACATAATTAATATGTCATAACTACCCTAAGCTCTTTCCAGGACTCTTTCTCACTCTCTTTTTCACCTTGAAATAAAAACGCAAGAATCAGTGTCTTCGCTAAGGGACAGGTACCCTCCTTCAGTGCATTAAGCTAGCTACGGCCTTAGCTTAGAATAAGTTAATTATTAAATAGGAAATGTAAAGTAATTCTTGTAACAATAAATTTGGTTTCTTTTAGTAAAGCTAGAATTGCATTTTGATTTATTTTTTGGAATAGTTTCTTTATATTTTTGGTGTTGTAGAAGTTTTTTCTTATATATGTGTGATCACTAAAGTCCAGTAAAAAGTACTTCACAGCGAAGTGTTTTTGGCATGTTGAGTATTCTGGGGGGTGGGGAGCAGGAGAAAAGAATGGGTTATATGTGTGTGTGCCATGCTCTTGTAATTTGAATAGCATTCTCTAATGTAAAATAGTACACTTTAAAATCAGACAAGTTTACTGTATTTCAGTTTACTACTGTCTGATATTCAAGAAGTCTTTGTTTACTCTTACTTGAAATCAAATGTATTTAAGTAGGTACTAAATTGTAATGAGGTTGAATAGAAATCTTTAAAGTAATCTGTCTACTTTAGAATGACATTTAGACAAAAAAGAATAAAATAAAATCTCCAATTTTACAAACTTAAAAGTAAGTAATGTACAGGCTTAAATAAGATACACATACAGTTGAGTTAATCTTTAAAACCATTCATTAAAAAAAACAATTCAACTACATCACTTTAATTGTACTGTTATTAATCTAGTTTATGTACCCATGAAAAATAACTGCTTTTAAAAATAATTTGATAAATGTTAACATTGCATTCTGTTATTTCACGTACAATTTATTTCAAACTAAATTTGATATATTAATTGACAAAAAAACTAATTTAATCTAGTGTATAAAAATGATTAATAAATTTTACTTTTGAATATTGCATTCCTTTTTTTTCATGTATCATTCATTTCAAATTAAATTTTATATATTAATTAACAAAAAAAACTAATTTAATGTAGTGTGTAAAAAATAATAATTAATAAATTTTAGATTTTCATACTGGATCTTTTTTTTTCATTTATAATTCATTTCAAATTAAATTTTATATATTAATTAACAAAAATAATAATTTAATTTAGTGTGTAAGAAGGATTAATACATTTTACTTTTGAATATTGGATTACTTTTTTTTCATATATAATTTATTTCAAACTAAATTTATATATTAATTGACAACAAAAAATCTAATTTAATCTAATTTTACCTTTGAATATTCCATTCTTTGTTTTTCATATATAATTAATTTCAAACCAAATTTTATATATTAATTGACAACAAAAACTAATTTAATCTAGTGTGTAAAAATAATTTTATAAATTTTACCTATTGCATTCTTTTTTCTTCATATTTCAAACTAAATTTTATATATAAATCAACAAAACAAACTAACTGAATTTAGTGTGTATGTCTGTTACAATAATGGGTTTTAAAAGTAGTTTAATAATTTTTACCTTTAAATATTGCATATTTATCTTTTCATTTACAATTCATTTCAAACTAAATTTTATACATTAATTAATAAAACAAACTATTTCATATATTTATTCTACCTAGTTATCAAAAATCTAGTTTTTATGCTTGGGTTTTAATGATTAAGGACAGAAAATAAAAGAAACATTTTTGTACAGCACTAATGGCTCAGTTTGTAGAGCATCAGAATTTTAAGATAGAAATAATGAAGGCAATCTGACAGTCTGGGGTTTGAGTGTCAATGAAGGCTACACATTTTAACCTTCTTCAGAGAGCCATATAATAAAGATATATAAATAAACACATGATTGTCTTTATTGTAAAGATGATAACAGTAAATTTTTTTAAAATCAGGCTTGTGTTATTTTGAGTATTTTCATCTTAATTGTTATATATTCAGAGTTCTATTATTGATTTGATTTCTTTTAGACATTTGATCTTTTTAAAGTATTCAGACTATTATTCTTATCTTATTGTTATATACACAATGTTGCTTTTTTGAAAAAACTTGAAAATTGATAATTCCTACTGTTTTGAGTATTGAGAATATTCCTTTAATTTTTATTACAATACATGTTTCTTTATTTTTTTTAATGTTTTACATGTGGCTCAATGATTTGTATGACTCAGAAAATTGAAACTATAGTTTGCAATAGTATTGTTGTATTTCCAATGTTTTGCCCAGTGTGTCTTCTAAGCTTCTTCAGGTGTTTTATGGTTGAATTCAGGATCTTCTATGTTGCAACAGCAATTTAGACAAGCAACTCAATTATTAGGGCTGTTTGGTGTATTTAGTCCTTAGTGACAATTATCTGTATTTTTAGTTTGAAAAAAGGCCAGGCAATTTTGCATGTATAAAAAACATGAGAACCTATCAAGAAATTGTTGCTACCATTTGAAACATTTTAATCCACAGCTAATAACTAATGAAGAAACTCAAAATAACAAAATAAAAACCATAGCAATTGTATGAAACATTTTAATCAACAACTGATAACCCTATAAAAGAGAAAATGATCATAAAACACCAATTAATGAAATTCGATAACGAGAAAATAACTAATAGTAGATTAAATAATCGAATCACCAACTAATTAATCTAGCTAATTTTTCCCTCTCTTTTCCAAAGAAAGTAATATCTTGAACTTACCAAGATAACTATTTATGAAAATGAGATAAGATTTTGGGGATTGATATTCTATGAATTATAAGAAATGAGATGAAAAGAATTCTAACAAAGAATTTAAAATTCCTTATTCAAAATATTAAAAAGCGCATAGAGTTAGTGAGTGGCTCAAAGTGCATTTTGTGGGTAGAAGAGCTAAACATTCCACTGACCATGGTGTAGTGGTTCTTGTAATAAAGGTTTGATATTAGCTGCAAGCAAAAGTAACTAAAAAGTACGATAGAATTCTTAAGATATAATCCAGCCACATGCGTTTTAGAACTGGGTGGGTGTATAAACTTGGGGGAGGCTCTGAGCAATAGCACTGCATGTTGTTGTGCGCGCCGATGATTCCAGACAGCCCACATGGCAGCGTCCTCCCTCTTTTATATTGGAAAGAGAATAGTACCCAAAGGTACTCCCAGCTGAGTCCAAGGGGATGTAACCAGCTTCTCTACAAACATAGAACGTTATAGATATTATGCTCGTGGAATGTTAATAGTCTTACTCTGTAGATTAAATACAGGGTTATGTTTACAGTTCTGAAAAGTTTGGCATGACGATTCCTGAATCTGTTTAAAACCTGAAGAAGGTTGAAGTAAACATCAGCTGAAATGTTGTAAAGATAACACTGAAAAGGAGGGTAGAAGTTCAAACAACTTGTAGACTCTGCTATTGTAACAGAGTCAAGGTGTCGGTATTAAATGACCACAAGATCTCACCACCAATATTATGACTGATGGAGGTTGGTGAATGGAGTGGGTGGTCACAACACCCAACATTTAATGAAATGTTTTATTTTAAGTGTTTTCTGTCCGAAAAAAAAGTTATCAAATTAAGTGGAAGAGACAAAAAGAAGATAACAGGAATAATGGTCGATTTTGTATGGAAATTGATAGGCAGCGCAAAAGATTGTGAAGCCACAACCAAGGTAGAAATATGGGAACTTCAAAAACATTTTTTGAAAAACAAGGGAGCTGAAAGATAGAAAGACCTCTAATTACTGCTAGAAAGGCAGAAGCAATGACTTACGAAAAGTAATAGTTACTACTAGGAGGGCTATAAAACTTTGGTGCCCTATGTGTATCATTCCAAATATAAAAATAGTAAACCACATAAGATATTATTCATCAAAATGAATCAAAACTAACAGTAAGAAAGGAAACAACTTTTAATTAAATTTGAAAGTTTTCTCCTGATTTTTTTAACTGCAAAGTCTTTGCCCAAATCCTCAAACTAATCTTACATAACATATCAGCTTGTCATATATTATTTCAACCAGGCCAATTTTGAGGTCTGAGGTGTCAGACAAGCTAGAATTATTTCATTAAACACTGAGGCATAATTGAAAATTTGACTATGAAAAGGTTGTGGTGTTAGCATTTGAATAATTCACGAAGAAGAACACAGGAAATATGTATGAACAAAAATACAGAAAAGAGGTAAATTGTGCAGTATCTTTGCTCAACCGCTGGACTAATGTGGGTCACAACCATACTCGCTACGCCCCGATCTCTGACTGACTCCAACACAGGAACTCATCACCAGATGGGACATCATGAATAGTCCACAAGTTAGAAACAGAAAATTTCTTCCCTTGGTGCCCTAAGCTCATGCTTATTTTGCTTAATGGTTAATCCAGCCTTGGCTATACATTTCTTCAGCTAGTTTTTTTTTTTCAATACTAGATGATCAATTCATTGTTACAAAACTTACAACAACAAAGGTTGACATTCTTTTTCTCCTTCAATGAATTTTTATCTCTTTTATTTTTCCTTCTATTCCTCCATTTCCCTCGCAAAAGTCTTTTTTTTCTTTCCTCTTCTCTTTCTTTCCAACACATCTCTGAAGTCAGTGCTCCTGGACAATGCCAGTACAATATAACAAATAATAACTCAAAATTATGATATAGTTATGGAAAAGAATTCAAAAAAGAGAGAAAAGAGAAAAAAAAGAAAGATATCAGCTAAAATCTAGAGCCTCAATCCTAAGGACTTACGTGTTAGCCAAAAAGAAAAAAATAACCAAACCAAACAAAATAGAAATGAAATGCATTGGTGTGCCAATGTCTTCAACAACCAATAAATATAATTTTTTCATTGAAACTTATGGAGATATTCAGATAAATGTCTTCATCTGTAAGGTTGAATAAGTTCACTTGAGAACATTCAGGAATAACTACTGTTCTAGAAAGAACAAACAGAATAATATCTATCGGAATTAAACGAAACTCAATAAACTCAACTAGGTGAATGATGGTATCAAATTTTGAAAGGCTATAAAACTCTCTTATGTTACTGTCAACTTAGCAGTAATAAGATCAATGAATATTTATAATATTCATAAACACTCTCTGGAGTCTAGAATTTTCAGTCTGATAATTATGGATCAAATTTCAAAACAGCTTTGATTAAATGAAGTTTAGTAATTTAATATTAAGTGACAAATAGTGCAGAATTTGTTTAATCTAATCAATAATCAATAAAAATCTGGCAAATGTTAACTTCAAGCAAATAGATAGTATCTAACCCTTGCATTGACTGGCAGGGATGTTTGTTCTCGGCATTAAATGACCTAAAAAGGTTGACATGGATTTAATAGAGCATATTGTGTTTTTCAAAAAACTATGTGTGGACAAAAAAGAACATCGATCAAAAAATTATTGTTCTCTGCATTAAATGACCTAAAAAGGTTGATACAGATTAGATAGTGCCTATTGTGTTATTTAAAAAACTATGTGCAACAAAAGAATGTATTTCAAAAATAATTATTCTCGGCATTAAATAACCTTAAAAGGTTGATATGGATTTTAAATAGTGCATATTGTGTTATTCAAATGACTGTGCATGGATGAAAAATAACGTTTACTAAAAATGAATGTTCTCTGTATTAAATGACCTAAAAAGTTTATATGGATTAAATAGTGCATATTGGGTTATTCAACAAAAACTATGTGTGGACAAAAAAGAACATTTCTCGTAAATGATTGTTCCCGGCATTAAATGACTTAAAAAGGTTGACATGGATTACTCAGTGCATATTGCGTTATTCAAAACACTATGTGTGGTCATAAAAGCATGTTTACCAATAAATGATTGTTCTCGGCATTAAATGACCTAAAACGGTTTATATGGATTTACTCAATGCATATTGTGTTATTCAAATCTCTATGTGTGGTCATAAAAGAATGTTTACCATGTGTGATAATTTGCTCATATAGAGATTAAGTCTATTGGCAAAATTAAATTCTGATTTTTAAAGATAATGCTAATTGTAAAAGTACCTCGCCAATTTGACATTACCTGGCATCATCTGCTGCCAATAAAAAAAAAATGTAAGAAATATCATGCATCCAAATAAATAAAAAAAACTATTTTCAAAAAGATATTTTTATTTCTCTATGGAAACAAGTTGTTTACTGAAGATTTGACATTTCTCAAGAGATCAACTACACTTTTCTACAGGGAAAATTTTTCAACCAAAAAAAACTGTTTACTACAATTATTTACCAAGTCCAGCACAGTTCTGTAATTTAATACAAGGTCATATATATGCGCTCTGCAACAGGTTTTTTTTTTCTATTTCAGTCATCAGCTGTTGGATCTTCCTTTCTGAATTTTTTCTTCCATTGGTACACTATTTGCCAGGCCCCGTGAGGTGTATCGTGTTGGGTTTTGGAATTACGATTTTCGTACACCTATATGAGTTGTTCCACATGAGTCCAACTAACCAAACAACCAAAATTGAATAAAAATGATGCAACAAAGATTTGAACTCACTTATCATGTTTCCAAAATTCATGTTCTTAACCACTTATCCAAATCAATTGCTTCAAATAGTAATCATTTTACCCAGTCTAGCCTAGAACTGTGATTTGACTCAAGGTCATATATGTATATGTGCTTTATGGCAAATTCTTCTACCATCTAAAATTGCTTTTCCATTGACCACCAAGCTGTTGGCTTTCTCTTTAAGTATTTCCCTCTTTGTGACACACTATCTATCAGGACTCACAAGTTGCATCTGCCTTCATTTTGAAAATCAGTGATGCTCTTCATCTAGGTGAGATTAACTCCTAAGTTATTGAACCCCATCTTATTAAAGCAACTAAACATGTTCATACCCAGTTAAATTTATGCATGACAATGTCATACCCTTGTCAGCCAAATTAAAAGTTGTATAATAAACATTTTGGGTCACTGGTGCTAAATAATAACAAGGTTTTTTGTTTGGGAAGCTTTTCAACTGAATTAGTATATTAATATTTTGTATGGCTTTGCATAGAACCAGATGGACTTTCCACAAAACTGAGATTACTACAGCCTGAAAGACTACTTAACTAATCTGGTGAAATTGTTAACTATGGCTGAATCACTTTATAAGTTTATGTCCTGTGCAGGGGTGGACTGAGCCATCGGTCAATCAGACCATGCCCGAGGGCTAGACCCTGCAAAGAGGCCTGCTTGGCTGCCAATAAAATTATCAAGGATGTCCTTGTTATACACTCTAATACATGCATTCTGACTCGGGTCACTCCACATCATAATGTGTGTCTAATGGCTGTAGCTGACTACAGGACATAGTTAAGCCAATATGCACAGATCACCTGCAGCGCAGCCTCTAAATGTGGTATTTAACTGTAAAAAATGGAAGGGACGGGGTACATTGTATTTTCTGCATAAGGGCCCATAACACTTTCAGTTGGCCCTAGTCCTGTCTGTCAATGTGAGAAAAGTTTTCTCCATTCTCAGGCAATCTTGGCTGTTGAGGTACCAAAATAATTTTCTGCTTCCAAAAAATTACGGCAGTTTTCTTAAAAAGAATATCTTAGAATTAGAAAAAAAAATTACCACAAAATTAGCATGAAAGCAACCCTCAAGCAAGGCCAAGCAATACATCTAGTTTGTAATAAAGATAAAGACAAATTCTAATATAAATAGATGCTCAGTTTCTGTACTTTGATCTGTTTCAAAACAAAAAGTGATCTTTTAAAATAAATCTTTTGAAAACAGATCAATAATGAAATCCTGAAACAAATATAAGAATCAAATGACACACACACAGACTGAGTTATCACATGCTTGTAGCAAGGTTTGGTTTGGTTTGGTTTTTGGTTTGATTATGTTTAATGACGTATCAACTTTTTGTTGTTAAGGTCACATAGTTTTTGTGGGGAAGTTTTATTTTATTTTGGATTATTTTGTTGTGGAATTTTTGGTTTGATAAATGTGTTGTTTGTCTGAATTTTTTTGTATCAGGTTATTGGTAGTATGAATTTGAGGTTTTTTTTTTGTGTTTTACGGCATATCAACCATTTTAGGTTATTTAATGCCTAGAATAATCATTTTTGATAAACGTTATTTTTTGTCCACACTTAGTTTTTTTAAATAACACAATATGCACTATTCAACCTATAGCTGGAGGGAAAGTGGGGATTCCTACCTTTCCCAAGGGTTTTAGTCTGAATATGAATGCAAATGGAAGGACTCAGATTCGATCTCGCGTACTACAATTCTGAAGTCGGAATGCCTATCCACTTGGCCAAATCGACTTCCCTGATTGGTAATATGATGTCGGTTGAGATTTATTCACTGAGGTGGTGATTATTATGCTTTTTGCTTTGGAGGTTCTTAAATGTTGTTGCGGTTTAAATCTTTTGATGTAGGCACTGAGTAGGGCAAGTAGTTGATATATAAGAAAGTAGCATGCATGTAGTGTAGTGTAGTTTAGTAACATTAATAAAATATAACAGCTTTTGTTTTTGATATGATCAGTGTGATGGTTCTCTAGTTGGCAAAAATGTTTTTAAATATACTTTTAATACAATTGTGACATCTGAGTGTTTGTTATTTTAGAATCAGATTTAAATAGAAAATAACATTTTTTTTCTGAAGAATTTTGTTTGTAAAGTGAATATTTATACTTTTCAGATGATTGTTTCACAAATGGCAATTTTCATGTTGCACTTGCTTCGAACCTTTTTTCCTTGCCAAGATTTCAATTTAGAAATGAATTCTAATCTAATCTGTCTTTGTATACCATTTTTTTTTATTCAACCACTTCAGTATTCAGTCACCTTACTTCTTAAGTTCAGATTCATTTTTATTTATTCATTTTTTTTCTATTATTTCTATTTTTATTTCTTTTGTATATATATATATATATATATATATGTATGTATATATATCTTTCTATACAACTGTCTTCATTGTCTGTTGACAAAAAAAATATCCTACTGCACTTGCACTTTTGCCCAAGATAAATGTAAAACAATAACAGTCTTCACAGGATTTCTTCAGCTTTTCTTTCAGGGATTTGCTAATTGTCTTCCTTTCCTCAGAAAAATGGCAGTGTTGATATCTACCCAGGCGCCAAGCAAGAATCTTGAGAACAATAGGCCAGACAAGTGATTCACACAATGTCACAATAGTAATCGTCTTCTTACATATAAAACAGGAAACAAAAAAACAAAAAATTTTTATCGTTGCATGACTCTTTTGACCGAGTCTATTAGTACCGTTGCGTTCTTCGTTAACGCTAGAAGTCTTCCTTTCCAATAATTGCATTCATGCTGAATTTTATCTTTCATGGTGGATCAAAATTGTTTTACACGGATCAACATCAGACTTCTGGCTCAGTAAACTTTTCATACAGAATCAATTCTTTCAAGTGAGTTTACGTGAATATATGATATTTACTTGGTCGAGCACCAACCCAAGTTCGGCACAAGGCCATTTTATGTGCTCATCCCTGGGC
>JAYKTE010896810.1:0-16768 GCA_036873565.1 Xipholeptos notoides
TAAAGTTGAATAATATTCTCTAGCCTGGATTCACCATCAGGATCTTCAGGAGAATATCCTAATTTTGAGGGTCAAAATCCTGCTAGAAATTTCTCATATAACTATTCCAAAGTCTTATGCACTGTGCCAAGGAGATATTCCTATTAAAATAGGTTAGTTTGTTTGTTTGCTTAGTTTTATAGCATATCATACCCCAATATGCACTGTTTAATCCATAGCTGTAGGAAATGTGGGGTCTCATACCTTTCACAAGGGTATTAGTCCAAATGTGAATGCAAACGGAACGACAAGGATTTGAGCTCACGTATTACAATTCCAAGGTCCGATTGTCTATTCACTGTCCCAAGTGGAGTTCCCTATGAAAATAGGTCAAAATGGGAGAAGTCCTTGGATAAGTGATTGGACTTTGAATTGTGATATGTAAGTTTTAATCCCAGTTACTCTTACATTCAGGCTAACACCTTTGAGAAAGGTATGAATACTCTTTGATTTTGAATACAAGATAAGGTAGAATTCTAGACAAAAACTCAGGAGTTATCTATGACTCAGTTTATAAGTCGAGTCTACAGACATCTGTTAAGCCTCGGCTGTTATACAATGTAAATAAAAACTTCAACTGAAACCGGAACTACTATAAACACATTAAACATTTTTTTTTACTTTAGCAATGAATATAAGACTTCTCGCTTGGACACTAACACTGAATATAAATATCATGAATGACTCGAGTATAAGTCGATATGCCCAAATATGGATTGTTTTCCCTGCAAAATAACTCAATTTATTGGTTTGGCTCACATTTCAACTCAAGTAATTTGATTGCAAACTCCGTGCATTTAACTCCTCCTCTGCCACAATTGCTGCCTATTATTAAACATAAAAATTCAAAGCTTAATTCCTTTTTTTATTGTTGCTCTAAGTGTTTGTTTGAGAAAAGATATTGTATGAGAGACAAAGAGAACAAGAAAGGAAGAGAAAATAAGAAAAGAAATAGAGAGAGACATAGAGAATGAGAGAGAGAGAGGGATATGTTTGTTTGTTTTTTGTTTTACAGCATATCAACATTTTTAGGTCATTTAATGCCGAGAACAATCATTTTTGATAAACATTCTTATTGTTCCCAAGTAATTTTTGTTTTGAATAACACAGTATACACTATTTACTCCATAGCTGGAAGGGAATGTGGGGTTTCAACCTTTCCCAAGGGCATTAGTCAAAGTGTGAACATAAACGGAATGACTGGAATTCGAACTTGTGTATGATGATTCCAAATTCTGACTGCTTATCCACTGGCCCAAGTGGACTTCTCCCAAGAGAGATGGAAAAAAAGAGATTAATTGATTGATTGGTTTGTTTGAAGCCATATCAACTGTTTCAGTCATTTAATAATGAGAACAATCATTTTTTGAAAAACGTTTTTTTCTCGTCAACACATATGCCTTGAACAATACTAGATGTACTACTTAATGCATCACAGGGGAGAATATGGAGATTCACACCTTTTTCAAAGGTATTAGTACAATGTGAATGTAACAGAAAAACTGGAATTTAAAGTTGCATATTACAATTCCATAGTCCAAGTGCTTGTGCTGCAAAAGTGGAGCAGTGGTAAAAGCTTGGACTCTGGAAATGTATTACACAAGTTCAAATCCCAGTCAAAACCATTACATTCTCTTTCAGCTGTCTCAGCAGATAAGGCTCATTAACTTAGCAGAGTAATTCATTTAGGTGTAAGGATATCACTGTTTCCAAAAACTCGGGTGGATGAGAAACATCAACTCAATGAGAGTAACTCATCTAGGTGAAGGAACACATTACAAAAGCCAAGGGATATAATGAGCATGTAAAACTGGCCTTGTGCCTAACTTGGGCTGTTGCTTGAGTGAGTAGATGTATCCATAGTGCAAGCAATTATTCAGTGTCCCAAATGGACTTCACTGAAAAATAGAAGTAGCAGCAGTAGCAATAGAATTACCAAATTGTATTATTATTGGTTTGGTAATTATTAGTAACCAGGTAAATATTCAGTAATATTAGCTGTTTAGCTAAATGCATTTGATCACAGGTATCACAACCCTACATAGTTTAACAAACTTTGGTTTTGGTGAATAAATGCTTTTGGGTAAATTAAAAAAATATATAAAACAAATAGAAAGGATATTCTAAGTGCGAATGAATAAAATGTCTGTGTGTCCGGGTGGAAGATAATCAAATAATGAAATGAAATAGAAAGAAAGAAAACTTGTCTCTCAATAAGACTGATAACAAAAAAAAACAAAACAAAAAAAATGTGAATTGTGTGTGTGTCTGTGTGTGTGTTTTGTATGTCCAAGTGCAAGTGAATGTAAATTCTGTAAGCAGAATGCCTGTGTGTTTGTGTGTAAGAATGTATTGTAATGAAGAATGCCTGAAAGCAATGTGACAAATACTAAAGAGAAAATGATCATGCTGAAGCATTTAGTTTAATGTGGGTTGTTTTTAAGGCAGCAGCCATTATTGAATGTAGCAGCAGCAGTCAGCCAGGTTGGTTTTCATTAAATGAGCTGCCAAAGAGGACAAGAAAAAGATGAATAGGAAATAAAAGAAGAAAAATAACTTTAGAAGCTAAAAGAAGGACTGGAATGAAATAGAAGAAGTAAAAGAAGAACTAAAATAGAAGTAAAAGAAGAAGAAAGAGAAGAAAAAGTAGAAGAACTATAATAAAAGTAGAAGAAGATATTGAAGAACTAAAATAGAAGAGGAAAAAGAAGTAGAAGAACCAAAATAGAATAATAATAAGAAAAAGAGAGAAAATAAGAGAATGGACAAGAAGAAGAAAGAAAAGAAGAAAGAAAAAAGCTTATGATAAACTGGAACTAGAAGGAAAAAAAGAACTTTAACATGTAAGACAAGAAGTAGAAGAATTAAAATAAAATAAAATAAAAGAAGATGATCATGATCATGATGAACTAGAAATAGAAGTAGAATAACTAATACAGTAGAAGAAAAAGAGTTTGAAAATAAAGAAGTAAAGGAAGAAAAATAAAAGAAGATGAAGAACACAAACCAAAGAAGAAACAGAAAAGGAAGATAAAAAGAAGAATTAAAATAGGAGAGAAACAAGAAGAAAAAACTAAGAGAAAAAATAAAAGAAAATATAGAAGGAAAAAAGAATAGAAGATAAAATGGAAAAAAAAAACTAGAGCTAAAAGGAATTAACAAAACAAGAAGAAATAGAGAAACATCAAGAAGAAGAAATAGAGAAACATCAAGAAGAAGAAATAGAAAAACATCAAGAAGAAGAAATAGAAAAAGAAGAATAGAAACAGAAGAAAGAATGTGAAAGAAGAAGAGAAAGAACTAGAAGAGGAAATAAACAAAGAACTAGGAAATAGAAGGAAAAAGAAGAAGAAAAATGGAGACAAACTGAAAACAAGAAGAAAAAAAAAGATGAGAACAAGATGAAAAATATTACTTGTTTGTTGGCTGACAGATTATGGCTAACTGCTTGGACAGAGGTGCACAATCGGTGGTCTGTTAAGGCATCCCCCTAAACACTAAGACTTTTTATTTGCTTGTCTGCCATTAATGCAATTTCTTCAAATAGTCCATGGTGTGTAGCCAGACTGTATTTCCAGTAACCATTCCCATTATAACAGATTTTGAGATAAATTGAAAGAACAATGTTAGTTGGCCATAATTAAATGATCAAAATAATTTTAGCAAGAGAAAGTTCAATATTGTTAAAAATATAATTTCTTCTAAACCCCAAAAGTCAATCTCAACTTCATTAAATAAATAATTTACATATATAAAACATCAAATAAGTAGATTCTTTTTGAAAAATTCTGAAAATTAAATTCAATTAGTTAAAGACCGTTTTTTTTCAATTAGTGTGATCTAGTTACATCTAACTACATAAAGAAGATATTTGAAATTTGTTTTTAATAGAAAATACTTATTTTATTCTATGAGTTCTTTTGAGTGTTAAGATATTGTAATTAGGAGAAACCCCTACAGTGCTGTGGATAAGTAGATAACTTTGGTAATCATTAAATTAGAGTTCAAATCCTTGGTGTTCTATAAGATTTACATTTAGAATAATACCATTAGGAAAGGTATTCTTCTTTTTCTTCTTTCCAGCTATGGATTAAACAGTACAACAACTAGTGGTATTCAAGTAACAATTAAAAAATATCTTGATTTTGACATCAAAGAGTTTTTATTTTCTATCATTAAATGGCCGTAGAAATTGATATACCGTTAAACAAAGTCAACCAACTTCTATGAAAAATCTTTTCATTACTTAGATATCAATTTCCAGATAAAAGTCCCCTGAAAAAATTTAAAAAATTTTGATTGACTTCTTTCAAAAATCAAATTTTTTCTAAATATCTTTTATTTATGATGATAATTTATGATGCTCTTACTTTCTTTCTTTAATAAATTTATTGTCATTGCCTTTAACCTTTTCTTAAGCCTATCAAACATCCAAATAATAGTGCTTCACACTTGTGAGAAGGGTTTTCTATGAACCCATATTAATTCCCGTCAATTGCATTAATTTTAATTTTCCAACTGTAAAAACAAAGCACCCTTAGAAATCAATGCTAAATTAAGATTTAGATCACATTTATTCTTTATTACTATCTTTCTATCATAAAAAAACTGTCACACTCTCACCCTGAATATGGCTACTACACATTCATTGGTTTTATATTTGACTGAATATCATTTACAGATGTTTCTCAATGGTAAAACACATCTTGAGGTTTTTAAATTATCATCATAATATAATATATATAGTCTTTATTCAATTTAACTTTTCTAGATATGATTAAACTTAGTGTGTAGATCTGTTTATTTCAGAAATTTTAAAGTGGAAAGGAAAAATCTTTGCTATTTTTATTTTTTTGTTGAAATATAAAAAAATTAAAGTATCCTGATTCATCTATTAGGATTATACAATAATCTAACTCCTATTTATATTTCAATTAAAACAAATAAAATGTCCCCAAATTCAAAGTACCAATGTTTTAAATTATTTGATATAGATGTGACACTGTGTTTTATAGTGACAAATATGAAGTAATTTATATGTGGCATCTTGATAATCATTAGTATTTTACATCAGTTCAACAGATTTGATTTGAAAAATTTTCAAATTTTCTAAAGAGTTTGCCTAAATTAGACTAATTATCAGATTTTAGTACTTTTTTTTTTAAAATAAAAAGATGAATTTGAATTTTAAACCATTAAATAAAACTAAAAACTGAATGTATCTATGGTTAGACAAAATAAATGCTAAAAAGAACCTGTAACATTTAAAATACCATTTATTCTAATTTTACATAAAAAATAACAATTAAAAATAGTTTCTTTAAAAAATATTCAGAATAATTTAGAAATATTATCTAAAATGCAGAGGATGCAAAAATTGCTTTTGTAAATATTTTTTGGGAATAAATAAGAATAGTAAATGTGAATGCAAACAGAATGACTGGGATTTGAACTAGTGTATTACGATTCCGAAATCCGACTGCCTACACACTGTGCCAAGTGGACTCCTATCTACTAGTATACTACGATTCCGAAATCCGACTGCCTACACACTGTGCCAAGTGGACTGACTCCCCCTATCTACTAGTAAAACAGATGGGAATGAAAGATTTCCAAAATCAATCTCATAAAAAAAGCAAGCAAGAACAATAGAAGTAATAGTAAAACAAAAAATTCTCAAAAAAGATAAAAAAAATAAAAAAAAACAGACATTTTTTTGTCTCTTGTTTTTTGGAGGGGGTTTATTATAGAATTTAGTTGATGAATCTGCATCAATTTTCTTTTATATCTATTATGGAGTTTTGATCACGTGGCTATCACAAGCAAAATTGCACAAATATTTTTCTGGTAATGTCAAAACAGTTGTTTTTTTTTTTGTTTTTTTTCTTTCTCATAAACTTCTTTTCTATGGTTGAAGTTGGGGCATGGTTCAAAGATATTTATTAATTTTTCAATATTGAAAATTGTACAATTGCGTTTAAAGAATCTAATGTTATTGGAGAAAAAGTACAAGGAATAGTCTGATAACTGATTATTATTATTATTATCAATATTATTATCAGTTGTAGCATTACTGCAATAATGTTTTATTCATGAAATTGAAAATTTGTGTATATTACATTCATAAAATTATTTATAAAAAGTGGCTTGACGAACAAGAAAATAGTTTCCTAAAAGTTCAGACAAATAAATTTAATAATATTCAAACAATCAAATAACATTAATTTACTTTAACATCTAAACTAGATCAAGCTATCTTCTATATATGGTGACTGCCACTTCTTAACAGAAGAAGGCCAATCCTCATGACATGTCAAAAAGGGTTGTGTGAACAGATAATTAACATGTGTGCTTGGATGACATGTACAACATGCTCTCTCTTTCCATTCAGCTTTTAACCAGTGACAAGCAAAGCAAGATGACTGATTGGCCAAATGGACTGCAGGTTTTATATCAGTGTCCTTCTCCAAATTAGTTACTCTCCCAAGCTTAAGAGCCTCATCTGCCCGAGACCTGAGACATATAAATTTCACTTAGAAAAATTATACTTTTAATGATAATTGTACACACACACACACACACACATATTAATCTGTAGAGAAAATTTGCCTATATTTATTGTTAAAGTGCTCAATATCAGTGATAGAGTGTATATAGTAGAAAGTGTAGACATAGAGTCAATGGCCTGTAATGACAGTCAGCTTCTTGCCTGTGCAAAAGGTTGCTGTATTGTTTACATTCTTTTATAAACTAGGGTGGGATCGGATGTGGTTGGAGTTGCATGTGGGAGTTCTATTTTTTTTGGAGAAAAAATTTAACAGTCTAAAATTCACCAGTGCCTGTTGAACGTTGGTGTCAGCATAGTTAGAAGATGGGTTCATCGATTTCAAAGTGGCAACAGAGATGTGACTTTGCATGCAAAAATGGACTGCCTTATTTGTCACTGGCAAAAGTGCCATAAGGATGGGGGAGATTATATAAAAAATAAATTCTGGAGCAAAAGAGGTTGCTTGTTTTAATGGAAAAACTCTTGTCTTTGTTGATTTTCAACTTTTTAAAAATAGGTGGTATTACTTATTAAATGACTGTTGTATAATTCAAATATATACATGGTTTGTTCTATAAGTTATGAGAAAATGTCAGAAGAGACATTAAGTATGGTTTGATCAAACTGCTACTTCATGGTAAAGCACATATACATATAATCTACAAAATGATTTACTGACAACTTCCTCTCATTCTAGGTTTGAGTGCATCGGTGTTCATTTTGGGACCAGTCTAATCAGGTTTGCTGATACAAGGAAACAAGGAACAATGTTATGCCATCAAATTTTGTGTTAAACTTAAGAAAACAAAACAAGAAGCTTATGGAATGTTAAAGGAGGCTTATGGAGATGAAAAGATGAGTCAAGCAAATTTCTATCGGTGGTTTAACAGATATTTTGAAAGAAATGAAAAAGTTGAAGATGAACCCAGATCTTATTTATAATGGTTTTCCAATGGATCTTTGAGTTTTTCCTTTTTTCCATTATTTTAGCTCTATGAAAAAAACTTCACATTGAACTCTCAATATGGATAAAACCCTTACCAACTACTAAAGGAGTTGAACCCATGCTAGAATTATCCAACTGCTCAAAGAATCCAAACTCACATCATTTTATTTATATATATATATATATATTATATTGACTACGATCCTGGGCTTCTGCACCGATGTGCTTCGTCAGGCAGTTAATTTTGAAGTGATTCTAAAATGATTTTAATGTGATTTGGAATGATCTTTACATGTGTGTTGTTGCTTAAGTATTAAGTGGTGTTGTTTTTCTATTCAGTGATGAGTCTGGTGGATTTTTTAAAATTTTAAATTTCTTACTTCTCCATTTCCATACTCAACTTTCTTAAGTTTTATTTAAGATAATCAAAGAGTGTTATATTCCAGACATCGGTTTGACCAACTTAAAAAAATTCAAATAATCACTATTTTTTGTCGTTATATTTCTATTTCTACACACATTTCCTCTGTTTAATTCAAGACTATTCAATATTTGATGACAAACCAATTTATTTATTTAATTGATTACTAGTTGAAATTTTGTATTTCATTTAGATCTATTATTATTTTAATATTCATTATTATATAAGTCTTGTCTTTTATTCTTCATTTTTCTGCTCTGTGAATGTAATTCATATTGAGCTATCTAGATTTTATCATCTTCAAAAATTAATCCTTGAAAGAAATCTGATTTGGAAAACTTTTACCTATGATTAACAAACAATATACATATCAATCATAGGTGGTTATTTGAATTATGTGTACAACCTGTTTCTACAAGTCAGATTAATTGGGGGATAGGTTGTAAAAATTCTAATTAGAGCAAGTCAACTCAGCAGTGCAAAAGTTCTGACAAATATACATCGATAATTAGTTGTAGTTTAAATCTGTAACTTTTGTATAAATCTAAATCTTATTGAGTTACATTATATAAATCAAAGGTGTTCATCAGTTTGCCTTTTGCAATTGATGCACACATTTTAGATATTGTTGTCCAGTTAAGACGAAAAATAAATTGTTGTCTGGGCTGGAATTGTAGATTAACATGGTTCTTGGCAATCATTAAGAATATAAGAAAAGGCAAGCTATCCTAGTATCACTTTCACTTTATAAGGCATTTGTCAGACTTCATCTCGCTCAGTGAGTCGAGGCGAAGTGCCCATATTTTCAGTCAACTATTGATCTTACTCAATGGGGAGAAGAGTTCTAGTGTCTGGAATCAATTTCTTCTATCTACAAACTAGAGTTGATACGGACTTGCTGGGCTTTATTGGGATGCACAAACAAATTGATAAATTTGGGCAGATTTTGCAAAGTTTTCTCTCCTTCACTTAAGACAAAGTCAACATAATCAAAGTTGCCACAGATAAGAGCAGAGCCAAGTGATCTTTAGTTGTTTGACAACTCTAAAACAAGAAGCTGTGGGGAAGCCTTTAACAAATACAGTGCGAAAATAAGAGGAACAAAATCGTTCCTGACTGAGTGCAGCATTTCAAATTAATCAGACTTCATTATTGTCTAAAACAACATGCAGAAAAACCTGTTAGTTGATGATAGTTCTCATATAAGCTCTTTCTCTCTATTTCTCTCTCTCTATCTATCTAGCTATCTCTTTCTGCACACCTTTCTTTCTTTATAAATAAATAAATAAATAAAATACAGATGCAAAAACTGAGAGATGGTTTGAAAGTGTCAATTAAAATAATTCCAAATAAATCCAGATTGAATATTCTTGGATTAGCATCCATGTAAATATAGTGCTCAAAACTAAAATAGAACCTCTATATATTAATACGCTTAGTCACTCCAGCCAATATAATGGTGACATCGCTTAGAATGAAAATAGAATATTCCAGAATTCCCAATCGAACAAGTGTTTAAGATTGCCAGACAAATTTGCTATCGGTCATTAAGGAAAAAGCTAGCAATGTTCTGATTGGATAAAAACACGTCACCATTAGTAACAACAAAAATAGAAGAAAAACAAAAAAAACATGGTGGTATTACCTTCTCTATTTAAATGTTTTTTTCATGAGAAATTAGAAATGTAAAAAGCATTAACTTTTTCTCTGTAAACACTCAAATAGTCATTTCAAGTTATTTAGACAAACTAATTTAAATGTTAAGGACATAAAAAGAAATTATGCCGGTTTTTGCCAATCTATGAATTTTTTCATAGGCCCAGTTAGTTTTAATGAATATGGGTAATAATCAGTGCCATGCTTAGGAACATTGCTGCCTCCCCCACAGAATGCGCTCTGCAGCCCCTACCCACCCCAGTTGCGTACCCGCACCCTCCAGAACCTACAATAAATGGTACTTTAAACAAAATAACACGCTCTTGGAAGAACACAAATATTCCATAATCATGAAAAAACGGAGAAATTTACTTAAATTTAATAAATTAAAAATGTTAAATGGCTTGCGTTTAAAAAAAGGTTTATGTAATCAAATAAATCAATTAAGATCTCCCTCGCATGCATATCCAGCACTAACAGGGATCGTTCATTTGCGAAGCCAATAAAAGCCTTGCGACATACCGGGGCTTTGCAGCCCCCAAGGAGCCTGCGGCCTCTCCACAATTGTGGGGTCTGCGGGGGCACTAAGCACGGCCCTGGAAATAATTATACTAGATATAAAAAAGGATTTAATTGCCTATCTTCATGTCATAATATGACTACTCATCAAGAGATGAGTTTTTTTATTGCTAATTAAAACTTAAATTCATTTATATTAAGATTTAATTAATCCAAATTGATAAATTAATTTGATTAGAATTGATACTTCTCATAAAAGTATGAATCTCTTTACTCCAGTTATGGGTTAGATAGTGCAACTACTGTTCATCAAACTATGTTGTTCTAATTGAAATACATTTTTTAAATCAGAAATGTCTGATCAATTAAATGACCAAAAAGTCTAATGTGCTGTTAAATACTACTTGTAGCAAGAACAAATAGCTCTTGCCTTAATGAAAATACAATTTTTTTTCTTCTTATAAACAAACCATTTTTTCTTGTTATTTGTTAAACTATTACACTGATCTTGATTGTTATGTTTATGTTTATATTTATATTATATATTTGAATTTGCCGAGTCGTGATCTGTTTTAGTAGGGGACAAAATACTCCATATTTTGAGCTGAAATTAAATAAAAGAGTCTTTATGCGAAGAAAAAAAATAGTCCAAATTGTAAATATTAATTTACAGCATGCAAGTAACTAAGCCAAAGTAATTGTCAAGTCAGAGTATAATTCAATATTGGTATCAAATCTATCAACAATGTTGCTTTTAATCATTAGAAAAAACAACTTAAAATCTAAACAGAATTTGGAACTTTATGTAATAAAAGAAAATGCCAATTCTGGCTTCTGATTGGTTTAATCACTTGTACCTCGGGCTATAAATGTAATCTTCCAATTGTAGGCAAATATACCCTGATCTGATACTAATAATATTGCAACAAATGTTATTCAAATTATTTGGATAATTATTCTCATTCTAAATTTAAAATAACAATCAATAGTGGTTTAAACAATGTAAATAACATCAATTATATATCCTATATCACAAGCTTCTATGAAAAAACATTTTTGTTCTTAAAAAGTACATAAGAATTTTGATAGTTTTTTTTTTTTATCATTGCAACATCATAGATTATAATTCAAAACCTTAGAAAACTTTAGCAAAAAAAAAACCTACATAGTATAAGTTGTATTTGGTTTCTCATATATTTATCTATTATTTCTGATGGACATTGTCAAATAAAAACCTGTCAACTGACTACAATCAGCTATTCAAGTTTCATTTGAATAAGTTTAGCTTGTAGCCTGAAAGCATGTCTCTATTGATTCAGGAAATCTTAGTCGATACAAAGAATAAAAGACTGTAATTCAAGAAGCTTTTAGAATCGGATCTTAATGTATTGCAATCAAAACAAACAATATTCTTGCCGCTAATGGCGTCATGCTCAACCTTAAGCTTAGCCTTTGGGTAAAGTCGGTGCGTATTAATCATTTGACACATTATTTTATATCAGATTGACAATGAATGAAAAATATATATTTTGACAGTTGCATTTTAAACACAAAGAGGATATTCAATAGATGACAAAAACAAAAATGAATCTAAACATATACCACTTGATTGAAAACAAAGCAAGGAATTACAGTAAATGAAAATGCAACAACAACAACAGGAGGATACTTTGTTTTGGTCTTATTTTTTATGACATATCAACCTTATGGGTCATTTAAATACTGAGAACATTTATCTTATTAATAACGATCTTTCACCCATCAACACATTCTTTAAATAGCACTAGTTGCTCTATTTAATCAATTGCTGGTGGAAATAAGGGGATTCCTATCTTTCCCAAGGGAAATGACTAGGAGTTTGAAATTTCAAATATAATTACAAATCTAAGCATGTATCCACTGCTATAATTGGGTTCTTGCATAACAGATTATAAACATAATATAATATAATGACAATACATTATGAAAATAATATAATAGTAATATAAAAAGCTTGTAAAACAAGTATATAATGGCTTAAGATTGATTTGAAAATAGGATACCCAAGGGAAATAGTGCTTTATCACTTTTAAATTTTTGCTTCAAAATAGTATATAAAATCTTTGTAACTGCATTGTTATTCCAAAACAAAATATATTACTTTTAGTCATGGCCAATTTTATATCCTATTTGACTAATTTTATAAAATTGGGTCAGAGATCTTAAGATATCTAAAGATTATAAACAGCTCACCATGGAGAGTTGCCTTTAAGAAACTAATGGACTTTATCTCTTAATATTTTTGACTCACAAATTGCCTTAGAAGGTGACAACCATAACCTAAAAAATGATATAAAAATATAGGGAATATAAAAAGACCTCAATGAAGACAAAAGCAAAAAGAACAAAAGTCTTCCAGTAAGGTGCCAGGATATATCTACTTGATTGAGCAGAAACCTAAGTTAGGCACAAGGCCAATTTTGCATGCTCATTACATTCCATTTTTTAATTAGTGTTGTCCTTTACCTAGATAAGTTATTCTAATTAAGTTGACAGGCCTCATTTACTAGTGTTTTTTGGATCAGCGTTATCCTTATACCTAGATGAGCTACTCTGATGAGTTAATGGGCCTCATCTGCCAGATACAATTTACTGGTATTTGAACTCAGTTATGTTCTAGTCATCATGACCCCTTTGCTTTTCATAACAGATTTATCTATTTATAATCAAACATAACTACATTCACTAAAATATTGTATTTGTTTAATGGGCTAAATCTACTTAAACTTTTAACAATACAGAGCAATTAAGGGAGGCTTCCGGTAGACAGATGAATGTAGACCTGTATTAATTTTGTAATGATTCAAGATATTAAGAAATAAAAAGTCTGAACAACTTGAATAATGATAATTAGATTTGTTTCTTTTGTTTAATAATAAATTGATTCCTTTCAGAAATATTTACTGATGAATCTTATGCTTTAAAAACATTATTGGTAAATGAATTGTTTTTAGTGAAAGACCTTTCATGTTTGTAAACAAAACGTCTACATTATAGAAGATGCAATCTTATAAATCTATTGTTATTATTGGTCCTGTATTGTTTATAGTGCTGTAGCTCAAGGGCAGTTGGCTCAAATGTCACCCCACTGAACCCCACATCAGCCTATTCTGAATGGACCAAACACTTCTGAAAAAGATCAGGAAACCCTATAAAACCCAATTAATAAACTAGTGGGGAATCACCCTCTATTATACGCTTGATATGCTTTGATTACAGGTGTGGGGTAACTCAGGAGAGCTATTGGTTACCACTGATCAAATTTAAAAAAAACAAGCCAAAATCTTATAAAAACTAGATTTTTCTTCAGACAAAAGCCCTCTCATGTCACCATGTAATTACATAATAATACATGATAAATAAATCCTATTTTCAGACTATTTTCTCACCTTAGCTTGGCTGAAAAATTTTGTTGGGTCGGCATTGTGTCACTCTTTGCTGTTACCCAGGGTGGACCGCCTCCCTTGTCCACGCTAGCCAAGCCATTGATTGTTTAACTGAGTCAATATTTCTAAATAAATGCAAATTATATTTTAGTGTTTTAGGGGTTTTGGTAGGTTCAAAAGTTTGATCTTTGTAAATATCATAGCTTTTTTATTTTTACCTCCAAAGTGGCTCCAAAAACATCTCTGAGGTTCAATGTATGAATTTTAAGTGTATAATAAACTAGAATGCTATAGGCTATCAATGCTTGCCCTCTTACTACACCCAACCTAAACATATTACAATGAAGGAAGAAAGGAAGGCAGATGAGGCTATTTTGTGCTTCATTTGGCATTTCTTCTGTTTTCCTTATTGAATTTCAAGGGAATTTATTTTCTTTAAAATATTCACCGAGTTTCTGAACACTTAAGTATTTTTGAAAAGATTTATTTATGTCCCAAATGTTTACTCTAACACACAGACACACACACACACATGCACACACATACACACACATTATGATATAGATCCATGTGGAATAGAAATAGACACAATAAAAACAACAACAATCATTTTTTTATATAGAAACAATAAAGACAAGCCATTGTTACTTTGTCAAAAAAGCTGTACAACTGTCAAATGGGCAGCCAGTGTCTCAGTCTGTGACACTGTATTATTGATTACCAAACAATAATAAATGTATATATTTATATTGATTTGAAATAAGACAAATTTACATTCTATTCAATACTTTACATTTGAATAGACCTAATTGATTTTTCTGTTTACAAATCAGGTTTGTCAGACTGGCACAAAAGAAGAAGACATTTTACAAAGTAGATTATTTTGAATATTTTCTTTTTCTTTTATTGCTAAAAATGTTTTTACCGCAGAAAACTTTGGGTGAATTTCGGCATTGAATTAAAAACGCAACTTTTAAAACCATGATATATATATATATGTATATTTTTTTAAGCCTATATATAGTTTTAAAGCCAATATGTATATTTTTCAAAGTCTATATGAATATATATATTTTAATAAGATATATATATATATATATATATATATCTTATTAAAATATATATATTTATATAGACTTTGTAAAATATACATAAAACTTATGTAGCAATGGAATTTTGTGCCTCAGTGTATGAGTTTATTCCCTATAGACTTTGAAATAGCTGGGCCGATTTTCTTGAAAATTCCTACAGTTTTACATTAGGTGTCTGGGAGTGTACTTACATAGGATATATCTACTTGGCTGAGCACAACCCCAAATTAGGCACAAAGCCAGTTTTACATAAGAGTGTTTGTAGATAAAAGTTGTTTCGGAATACCTCTGATAAGTATCGAAAATTGAAAAAATCAGCTTCTAGAAGCAATGATCGAATTTAAATGAAATTTTGCATATTTTTACATTATACTATTGACAGAATTGTAAAATAGTTTTCTTAACTACAGAAGCCAACAAACTGCTTTGCCAATTTTTGATCTATAGACTTGAAATATATGGGGTATTCAGATCTCTGGAACAAATCATTTTGGTATTTAGTTTGGAAAATAGCTTCTAAGGGGTCAAATGCAACCCCCATGCAAGGCTGGGCAATATTGCTAGTATATATATATATAAGTCTTATGATACTTGATTTCTTGTCACATAACAGCCGAAGAACATCTTCATAGTTTCTAGAACAATCTAGTTTTTTACTAGATTATAAGCCTCAAAATTCCACCCCTTGGCATGTACTGCTCATGGCAGACCGCACCTCTCTCCCTCCTTATTACGCTACTGCAGTACTCTTCATTCAAAGTGTGACTACATATTTTTCAGACACCTTGTAAATATAGAATGTCTATGTGTCTTGGCATAGGATAAAAAATTTAAGATAGAACTGCTGTAATTGCTGTGCAACCTGACATAGAACACATACAATGTTCTTGTGTCAAATTTGTACTTCTGTGCTAGGGTAAATGGTAAATAGTGATTTCTTAACAAAATTGTATACAGAATAAAAATGCTCATAAAAAGATGATTGTTTTTGGCAATAAATGTCTGAAAAGGTGGATATGCCATCAAAGAAAATGAATTGGACAATCTTAAAAACAATATGAAATTCAGGTCATTTTTTTTCTAGTATTGATAGAATAGAAAACTTAGAAATTCACCTTTTTAGGCTCTACAGACTAAGTCTCTAAAAATACTTTTTATGCACAATCTAATAATACTACTAATAAAATAAGTGGTAGACTTTGAATGAAATTAGCTTTAAGTAAAAAATAAAATTAAAATATAAAGACAAACTACTTTTGGTAACACACTAATAACAGCAATGGTTGATTGTTTTATTTTCTTAGCATTTGATGGATATGAAAAGTCTTGACAAGCGACTTCTCCCTGATGTGAACAAATGAAGGAAAAGATGTATTTGTGCACCTTCCCACAAGAAGATAATCTGTTTATCACATCCATTAAACACTTCAAGTGAATCAAACAACAAGTCAAAAATGATAACACACAGATGAGTCCTGACATTGAAATAAAAAAGAAAAACAAAGCTGAATAAATAAAATATATAAAGATGAAGAAATAGAAAAACAAATACAAAAATAGTATAATAGAAACAAAAATACAGACCCCCTACAACAACAAAACAAAAAAATAATTTGTAAGAAAGTTCCATCTGAGTTTAGAAAGTGTTTGCTTGCTTCCAAATTTTGTAAAACAAAATAGATAAATCATAAAGGTTTGTCTGTTTGTTTGTATTTTTGTTTGCATATCAACCTTTTTAGGTAATTTAATGCTGATAACAATCATTTTTGATAAAGGCTCTTTTTTGTCCACTCATAGTTTTTTGAATAACATAGTATGTACTATTTAATCCATAGCTGGAGGAAATGTGGGGATTGATACCTTTCCCATGGGTATTGTGAACATAAACGGATTTGACTGCCTATCCACTGCCCAAAGTGGACTCCCCACAAATCATGATTGAATTGACAGGTCATTAATGCTCCACGAAAAAACAAGGCTAAACTAAAGACTTAATATAATCTAGTGTAGATTAGAGTATGGTAGAATATATCTACTTGGTTGAGTACAAACCCAAATTAGGCACAGGGCCAGTTGTATGTGTTCATTATATCCCTGAGCTTTTGTAATCAGTGTTACTGTTAC
>JAYKTE010897920.1:0-16765 GCA_036873565.1 Xipholeptos notoides
TTACCAAAAATGATTGTTCTCGGCATTAAATGACCTAAAATGGTTGATATGCCGTAAAACACAAACAAACAAACAGAACGGAATTAACATTCCCATCACAATATCTATCCATCCAACTTCCAGCTCCCAACCACCCGACTGAAAAACATTACAATTTAATTTTAAAAATATAAATATTATAAGTGTTTGAGTTTGTTTGTGTTTTATGGCATATTAACCATTTTAGGTCATTTTATGCCTAGAACAATCATTTTTGACAAACGTTAGTTTTTTTTACACACTTAGTTTTTTTTATTAACACAATATGCACTATTTAGCCCATAGCTGGAGGGAAAGTGGGGATTCATATCGTTTCCCAAAAGCATTAGTCCGAATATGAACGGAAACGGAACGACTTGGATTCGAACTAGCATACTACGATACCGAAGTCCAACTGCCTATCCACTCGACCAAATCAACTTCCCCTAAAAAACACGAGAGTGTTTGTATATATATATATAACCTTTTTTTTCATTTCAAACAGTTTTAACGATTCACTATTCCTTTATTTGGGATCAAATTAAAAAACAATTTTTACAAACTATAGTCGACTTCATCAGCTAGATTTTGAAATAAGAAGTTTTAATTTTCGCCCAGTAAAAAAAAAAAGGTATTAAATGAGTAAATGAAATTTAGCGATATTTTATAAAAAATAATAAGGAGTTGAGAGACGGTCAAGTGATCAAGAAAAAAAATTGAAGTTGTATTATTGTATAGTTTTGTGAGTTGTCTTATTTTTGTATATACAAATTATGATATTTACTTGGTCGAGCACTAACCCAAGTTCGGCACAGGGCCATTTTTTGTAATCAGTGTTACCCTTCACCTAGATGAGTTATTCTCCCGAGTTAACGAGCCTCATCCGCCCGAGACAGCTGAAAGTGAATGCGATGGTTTTTGACTGGGATTTGAACTCGCATAATACGATTCCAGAGACCGAGCTTTTACCACTGCTCAAACCTCGTTTGTGTGAGTATATGTGAATTTTGCTTGTCTATGTTTTTGCATGTGTCTGTTTTTGTGTATATTTGTGCGCGTATATGTGTAATTTAGTTGTCAATGTTTGTGTCGATATGTTTGTGCATAAGTGAATGTTTGTGTATTTGTACTTGTTTGTGTGTGTGTTTGTGTTTGTTTGTTTTTGTATGTGTGTGTTTGTATTTGTTTGTTTTTGTGTGTGTTATTTTTGCTTTGGATTACCTGTTTGTGTATGTGTGTATTTTTGCTTTGGTTCATCTATGTGTGTGTATGTGTGAGTGTTATTTTTGCTTTGGTTTATCTATGTATGTATGTGTGTGTGTGTGTCTGTCTATATGTGTGTGTGTGTGTGTGTGTCTGTTTGTGTTACTTGTTTTCTGTTTGATCATATCATATCATGTTTATAAGTTAATATTGAACCAATGAAAAGAGGTGCTATTTTCTTACAGAAGCCAACACCTAGAAGCACTTCTTATGCCCCATGTCTACCTGACACAAATCAGATTTCCTATCATTAACTATCAAATAACTCTAATTACCATCCTTTTATTTTCTCAATAAAACATCCTGATTCTCTCTTTCTTATTGTATATGAATTCACATCTGGGTTGGTACCTTTCACAAAGGGTGTTAGACATATGTGAACATATCAGAACACCTGGGATTTGAACTCATGTATTTACATTTCCAAAGTCCAAGTGCCTATTCACTGTAGAATTAAGTTGACTTGTGGTTTTATAATTTTTTTAAGAAAATAAGGAATTTTTTTCAGAATTCTTTGGATGAGATTTGATAATTTTATTTTTTGTGTATTGAATAAATAATAAAGATGAAAATCATAGTACAACAATTCGATACACAAAATGATAAATTTGTAGACTTATTAAGCGTACTATAGTCCTTATCATTATATTTGTTTTTCGGAATCCTTGAGATGAGGCTTTATAATTTGTATATTTATTATGTGGACTATAGTTCTCATCTTTATATCTGTTAAATTTACTGTTTTTCAGCATCCTTGAGATGAGGCTTGATAATTTGTATATTTATTATGGAGACTATAGTCCTCATCTTTACATTTGTTAATATCTATCTATAGATGAAAAGTATTGTTCACATAATAGATATACAGAGACTTTTTAATAATTTATATTTTACTGTTATTGTTTTCATTTTTTTTTTCGTTTTTTTAACAATTATCCATTCAGGGGAAGTCCATCTCGGAGAATTGATAGACAGTTGAAATCGTAATACGCGAGTTCGAATCCAGGTCATTCAATTTACATTCATATTTGGACTAAAACTCTTGGGAAAGGTATAAATAAATTCCCTCCAGCTATGGATTAAATAGTGCATATTATGTTATTAAAAGAAAACTATGTGTGGACAAGAAACACTTATTAAAAAAATTATTGTTCTCAGCATTAAATGACCTAAATAGGTTGACAAGCCGTACAACAAAACAAAAGAAAAAAATTAAAATCCATTCAAAACAGGGTTTGTTAAATAAACAATAGTTTTTAAACAATGTTCTCATTTGTTTTGAACAACCCAAATGTTCTACATACATTTCATTGTTGTTTTTAAATATATGTTATTGAAGAATTCATACACATTATTATGATTACTAGAGTGCATGGCTGACCGTTTCAGAAACTAGTGCTATTTTCTGGGGCTAAAGTAACAGCTAGTCTCCCTAAGAAGATTTTATTCCATTCAAGTCAAAGACTGTATGGTTTGCTGTTACACACCCTTTGGGTTATTTGCCTGTCACACACACCAGTAGTTTGGTAGAGACCGTTCCTCAGATGCACAACGAAGGTCAGGTTTACAGGTCAGATGGACAACATTTTCTGCCTACCCCTAGTGCATGCCCATTAAAAATAATGGATTTTAATTGTTTGTTTGTTCTTTTTTTTGTTTCACGGCATATCAACCATTTTAGGTCATTTTATGCTGGGAAGAATCACTTTTGTGGAACGGTATTTTTTGTCAACACTTACTATTTTAAATATCACAATATGCACTATTTAACTCATAGATGGAGGGAATGTGGGGATTCATACCTTTCCCAAGGGTATTATTCCGAATATGAAAGCAAATGTAATGACTGTGATTCGAACTTGCGTACTACGATTCCAAAGTCTGACTGCCTATCCACTGGCCCAAATTGACATTTGGATTTCATACCTGTCCTAGGAGATAAAAATACATAAGATACACCATTAGAGACGCAACAAGAAAAAACAAGTGGATGTGAGGATTGACGGAAATTGATAATTTTATTCTAATTTCACTTTATAATGTTGATGTTTCTTATTTTATCATGGTATATACCAACATTGAAAGGCATGTTTTATGATAATAAGGGTTAGGATACATTTACTTTGTCGAGCACCATCCCAAGTTAGGGACAGGGCCATTTTTATGTGCTCATTATATTCCTGGGCTTTTGTAATCAGTATCCCCCTTCACCTAGATGGATTGGAATTGGTATTGGAATCGGACAAAATTTAGGAATTGTCCTAACACTAGTTTAAATATATATATAAATATATATATATATATAAATATTTGTATCTATCTATTTTCATTTCTATTCATCTATCTATCTCTCTATCTATTTTACTTTCCATCTATCAATCTCATTTTTTTATTTTATGTAACCTATTTATCTATCTATGTGTGTATCTATCTACTATCTATCTGTTTTCATTTATATCTATATATCTACCTATCTCATTTCTATATCTATTTCCATCTATTTTACTTTCTATCTATTAATTTCATTTTTATATTTTATATAATTTATTTATCTATCTATCTATGTGTGTATCTATCTATATATTTTCATTTCTATTTATCTATTTTACTTTCTATCTATATATCTATTTAATTTCTATATCTATCTATTTTACTTTCTATCTATCGATCTCATTTTTATATTTTATCTAACTTATCTATGTATCTATCTATATGTATGTATGCTTGTTTACATATTAATTTTTTTATTGCCCCTTCTCTCTCTCACTTGCCTTGGAGTCAGATTCAAAGAGATGCCTTTTTGGCGTCAGATTGGGGTTTTTTTTGTCTTTGCTTTTTGTTTTCGCCATTTTATATTCGATTCTGCTCTCTTCCTTACATTCCCTTAATCTCTTTCTTTTGGTTTTCTTTTTTATCAGCTTTTCTACAATTCAAATATCCATTATCCTGAAACCCCTATTCTGTTATTCTTATTTTTATTTCTATTCTTGTAATCTTATAATCTTTAAAGTCAAACTACATTTTTTATATATCTATTACTACTCTTGTAAACCTGACCTTCGTTGTGCATCTGAGGAACGGTCTCTACCAAACTACTTTGCCAATTTTTAGCCTAGAAACTTGAAATTTGATATACAGGGCATTCAGATCTGGGGAACACATTTGATTTGGTTTTGAGACGGAAAAATAGCTGCTAAGAATATATCTACTTGGTCAAGCATAAAGCTATGTTAGACACAAGGCTAGTTTTAAGTACTCATTATATCCTTGGGCTTTTGTAATCAGTGTTGCCCTCTATCTAGATGAGTTACTCTCACTGAGTTGACAGGTCTCATCCATCTCGGTCTTTGGAATCAGTGTTATCCTTACACCTAGATGAGTTACTCTTTGATTTGTGGATTAAGATTGAAATAACGAATTAATTAATGCAACTATATTTTGCTTGGGTAAAGTTATTTAAAAAATTCTTATGATTTTTATACACAATTTGTTTCAAGGAATCATGCCCACCACTTTTACAGGCCGTTAAAAGAGATTTTGTTTTCCTTGTGACAATACTATCTATGTCAATACTATAAACTATAGAATTGAACTATCATCTACCAGCATCTAAAATACTGGCGCCAGTGTAGAAATCTTTCCCACACTGGGTGCAGATGCAACCAAATGCCGGTGCATCAAAACCAGCCTTGAACCTTCCTCCGCTGCTGCCATCTTACTTGAGATTGTTGCTTCAGCTTCCGTTCATAACTTGCTAAATGCCTCCCACTCACAATACATTTTTCAGGTCGCATGATTAGAGTCAGTAGATTCCCACGTGTCGAGGACATTGCCCATGATGACCCTGCCCTGAAGTCTCATCTGTTTTGTGTTTTGTTTTTTGCATTCATACTTGAAGTGTAATTGGATTTATTTACTTGGTCGAGCCCCAACCCAAGTTAGGCACAAGGCCATTTTTTATGTGCTCTCTATGTCCCTGTGCTTTTGTAATCAGTGTTGCCATTCACCTAGATGATTTACTCTCCCAAGTTAATGAGTCTCATCTACCCAAGATAGCTGAAAGTGAATGCATTGGTTTGGGCTAGAAACTAAACTCACATAATACGACTCCAGAGACCAAGCTTTTTTCCACTGTTCCAATCTTGCTGCGCTTGAAGTGTAATTGGAATTAGTCTCTTTGGCTTACATTTTCCTTATGTCAACCTTCCGTTTTAAAGGTACTTTATACACTTTATTACTATTCCTAAAAGGTAGGAAAACTTGCAATTCCAATGAATAATGGTGTCAAAATAGGAAATATTTCAAATAACAGTTGTTATTCTAACAAAATAGAAAAATTTGCCTTAATCTATTTTGTAAAATACAAAATTAGGCACAAGGCCAAAAAGTGGGGAGAGGGGAGAAATATATAGGGCTGGTCATCAAAACTTACTGCTTACCTTAACTAGACTGTTTTGTGACATATTTACATCTTTAATAATATACATGTGTCCTTTATCAATCACACACCCAATCACTAAAATACCACTTTTGCTAAATGGAGCTAACCCTACTTAAAATATCCCAATATATATATATATAATTATACAATTAGGTGCATTAGGGGAATGGGACAAATACCCTCAAAAATGAATTTAAATATATATAAAATGGATGGTTAAGACCCTCCTTTCCCTTGCTATTGGGGAAAACTTGCAATTCCCATGAATAATGATATAAAAAATTCGAAATATTTTAAATAGGAGTTGCTATTTTTAAATGATAAGAAAACTTGCAATTAATATGAATAGTGATATTAAAAAGTCGGAAATATTTTAAATAAGAGTTGCAATTTTTAAAAGATAAGAAAAATTGCGAAATATTTCCAATAGGCATTGCCATCCTTGTTCCCTCATTAAAAAACTATCTTTGTATCATTGGTATTAAATAGTGTTTGTTTTTATAAAAATATGATTGTACATCTGAAGGCCATTTATTGTGGAGGGTTTTGTGCTGTACTGGTTCATTTTACACACATACACACACGCAAATAAACATTCATATGCACAAAAATACACACACACACACACACAAACATTAATATTATTATACGTACAGTTTATTTAAGAGGCGAGGCAGTTGATTATTCAAACTTGATTAAATTATTATTTTTCGAAATCCTTGAGATGAGGGATGATGAATTCTAAAAGCATTAATTGGACTATTTTCCTCATTCATATTATTTTCTTTCGTTGAGACATTGCGAGAAAGAAAATAATTAATACTTTTAGAATTGATTAAGTTGTCTTGCTCAACAGCAAGAAAAAATCAAGCATAGAATTATTAAAAAGGAAAACTACATCTTGTTTAATCAAGTATGTTTGATTAGTATATGCACGTGAATATATATATGTGTGCGTGTGTGTGTGTGTGTAGACACACAGTTCCATGCAAAAGTATTGGATACATTACATTTTTTACATAACTCTAATTAGGATGCAAGATTTTATCTAAAATTTAGTCAGTATATTCCTATTACTATTCTAACTTATATTTGGAGTAGTAATTACAAAATCCAAGTTTAGAAAGTTTATATTTAAGGAAAAATATAAATTAACAAATGCAAAAGTATTGTATAAACTTAAAAAAATCCCTTTTCTAAAATAATTTTTGATGACTTTTGCTTTGCGTATTGCAATAATGCAAGCATGTTATCACTAACCAATCAGAGAGCTTTATATTGAAATAATTTTTATAAAATTCTTCCAGTTTGTGTTCACCTGCTTTAAGGTCAACCAGTTCATTTATAAAAATGCCTAAAACTAGAGAGTTGTCAATCGATATCCGTAAAAAAATCATTGATAAACACAAAGAAGGAAAGGGGTATCGAATAATATCAAGGGAACTTAATCTACCACTTAGTACAGTTGGAAACGTTATTGAAAAGTTTAAAACCCATGGTGAAGCTGTTGCAAATCTTCAAAGATATGGTCAATCAAGGAAATTAAACAAAAAAAATCAAGGTGGGTAAGCAGAAAGGTATGAAGAAACCCTGTTGATACTCGTGGTGAAATTCAAACCAACTTCAGAGAAGTTGGGATTGATGTGAGCAAGGATACAATCAGGTGAGCTCTAAATCATACAGGTTTTTGTTTCAAGGTCTCCAAGAAAAGTTCCATTGTTGAAGTGTCAACATGTCAAATCGCGCTTGAATTATGTTAAAACATGAGGAGAAACCACAAGAATTTTGGAACAAGGTAATCTTGTCAAACGAAACGAAAATCAAAATCTTTGGAAGAAACACAGCAACACAGGTATGGCAGAAAAATGGCACCGCCTACAACAAAAAGAATGCCATTCCTAAGAAGTAGTTTGGCGGTGGTTCGATTATGGTATGGTAAAATTGGCAGAGTAGTTTGGTAGAGACTGTTCCCCACACATACATACATTCTCACTTTTATAAAAGTGAGAATGTGTGTGCGTGTGTGTGTGTGTGTGTTTGTGTGTGGAATAGTCCCTACCAAACCATTCTGCCAGTTTTGTGTCTACAGACATAACATTTCATATATGGTGTATTCAGACCAAGGAAATACCTTATAATCGGTTTTAAGTCATAGATTCAGCTACTAAGGGCTCAAAGTTCAAAGATTAGACCATTGCAATATCTACCCAACTACACTGCCAATTTTGGGTTGATAGACTTCAAATTTTATGTATAAGGTCTTCAGATACGGTGAACAGTCTCTAATTGGTTCCTCAAAAGTGATTGTACTCTGCATTAAATGACCTAAAATGGATGATATATCATAAAACACAAACAAATAGTATGTTAAAAAGGTTTGTTTTTACAAGTTCATTCTGTGTAGTTACGGAACACTGATTTCAATGAATTAGAGATGGCGCATAGCTTGCAGTTGTAACACAACAAAGGGTCAATAATAGAAATAAATATGGAAAAATACTAAGGTTATTGTCTTCATGCCAACTATAACTCGCGGCTACCACTATTAGCAACAACAAGAACAAGTATCTCTAATAATTTACTCAGTGGCGTTTGACTGTTAAGTTATTTATTTATTTGTTTGAACCCCTTTTGTTTTTATTTTTGTATTATTTTTGTGCTATTCTTATTTTAGATTTTTCATTTATATATATTTGTGTTGTGTGTATATATATATATACACAAATATGTGTATATATATATATGTATGTGATATATATATATATATATATATATATACATACATGTGTGTGTGTATATATATATATATATATACATAAAATATACATATATGTACACACATATATACAATATAGCACAAATGTATATATATATATATATAACCAGTGAACCACCCTCTTGTTACAACTTTCTTTCCTCTTATCTTCACTATGGAAAGACTGATAATCACCCTAAGCAAAAGCTATCTTTTTTTAATCACCCGAGGAGAGTTTAACCTCTGTCTTTCCTTTACTCTGTCTTTTTATCGCTCTCTTTTTCTTTCTCTTTCTTTATTTCTCGCTCTCTCTCTCTCTCTTTCTCTCTTTCTCATCTTCTATATATTTACATAAGAACATGTGTTGAGGCATATCTTTCACAAGGTGTTTGTTTTTTTTCTGTTCTTTTTTGTTGTTTTTTAACTTTTTGGCAACGGATTTTAAACCCTGGAGTGGGAAGGTGTGGTGGTAATGTGTTGTTGTGTGTGTATTTATAAAAAGGTTGTCTTGTTTAAAATGAAAACACTTCCTTGATCAGATGAGGATGTGATTGATCATTTGTGTATTTAAGTGTTTTTTACTTGACTGACTCTAGAGACCTACTAAAAAAGGACTCTCTAATTTTCTTTCTCTCGGGAATTTATTGACCCTTTTTTCTCTTAGTTTTATGTATTGATTTTAAAAAGGGGAAATATGCAACCGGGAATTGTTGCTACGTTTCCCAGGTATGTATTAATATTTTATTGCTTAAATATAACCCCACACAGAGCTCTCTCTCCTCCACCAAACATTTTAAAGGCCGTTTTTTTTTTTTCGTTCAAAACCAACAAGGGAGTAGAGAGAGACCACAAAAGCTCAAATAAGCGAGAGCGAGACCACAATTTAATTAATTTTTAAATCAGGAAAGAAAACGAAGCTTTTAAAAATTGTTTTCATATTAATTCAGGATAATTCTTTAATTACAATAATTGTTTGTTTAAAAGCCAGTTTTGTTTTATTAAATATTTAGAAAAATGCATTTGAATTTCAAAGGGAAAAAAACTTAAATGAATGAATGCATTTATTACTGACTGACTGACTCTCTGCACTCGCTCCTCTCCGCTCCGCTCTCTCTCAGGTAATAATTGTTTTTACTGACTTTTTTCATTCCTTTACTCTCGAGTCAGGCATTTTAAATTTGCTTCTTCTCCTTTTTTTATTGTTAAAAACTTGACATAATAACAAACATCACTCAACATTCATCGCCAGTTAATAGACCTTGAAATTATTTTTCATCATAAAACTGGAATGAATTCTGCTTGCAGCTTGTTTTGCTTCATCTTCTTCTCTTTCCATCTCCTTAATAGTTACTATCAATAATTGGTATTATTTTTAGTTATAATTAATAATTATTATTAACTTTAATAGTCATTATTGATAATATTATCGCTAATTATTATTAATAATGATAATATTACTTTTATTTATCTTAATTAATAATAATTATTATTATTTATTACAATTATTATTCATTATTATAATTTTATTTATTCTGACACGTCTTCATACAAGTTTTTTTTAATTAAAAACTGTTAATTTTGAAAAAATTAAGTTTAAATGCGAACCGTTGAGATGTCATTTTTTAGTGAGAGCGTTTTTTTTTCTAATTTTTAATCTTTTGTTTTGAACAAATTTGTAATAGCCTAGATATTGGTAATTCCTATTTTAGTGGCCAAACTCTTTTACAGAACTTTCTGATGTTGAGATTTATTTTTTCCTAAAAACCAAATTTAATGAATTTTGTTTTTTACTTTGATAAAATAACCGTCAACAAGTCAATCCGTTTTTTCTTAGAAACATACACACACTTCAATTCATTTATTTGGAGCTAAAACTTTAGTTCAAAAAAATTAATTCCCAACAAGGACCACTCTCTCTTTGTAACATTACCTCATAAATTCTAAAATTCATCATCACATTTTTCACCATTGCAAAAGAGAAAAATTTTAAATAATTCCAAATTTTATTTAGTTTTGTGGTTTTACTTAGAAACACCAAGAATTGCCTTAGTTTTTAAATTATCTTATGCCGTAGTTTGTGTCTGTAAACACTTTATGCGGCGGAATTCTTTAGCCGGCATCTTTATATTCAATTCAATTACAATTCACTCCGTTTAGACTGCATGTAAATAAATATACACACAGTGGAACCTCGGTTTTTGAACGTCCCGATTCTCATACAAATCCGTATTCGAACAAAAAACAGACAATTTTCATCGGTTTTGAAACGAAATTCGGAGATGAAAACGTGTAAAACACGCGATGACGAGGGCCGAAATAATTCCTTATAGGATAAATCGATTCAGATTTCAAACAAATCGCTTTTCGAACTCGGTTGCTGAACGGAACGGTTTAAGTTCGAGAACCGAGGTAACTGTCAAACATTGTCCCAAGGATAAAAAAAAAGGTAAAACACTTTACCTGTCCAAATAAACACAAATAATTCCGAAATGTAAGGGGGGAAAAAATGATGTTAATTTTCAATTTGCCTCGTTAATTTCTCTAGATTGAATTTGTTTAATGTTTAGGGTATGATTTTTTTGTTGTTGGATTTTTTTATTATTCAGATTAACTACTATAGTTAAATTAAAATAATTTTTAGAATTAAAAAGAGTTGATAATAAATTGAAAAACAAAACTAAATATCATTTAAGACAATGTGACATTTTTTTTCTTTTTGGAGTTTTTAGTTAATAATCTGTGGGGATGGGGAAGTCTTCTACTTACTTGGGATAGTGGATAAGGCAGTCGGACTTGGGAACCGTAACGGCTGAGGCAAATCCCAGTCGTTCCATTATGTTCACATTCGGGCACTGGGAAGATGAGTCCCCTCCCTCCAGCTATGGATTAAATAGTACAATTTGTGTAATTAAAAAAAAAAAAACAATGTGAGGAACAAAAAGATACTTGATTAAAAAAAAACGATCGTTCTCGGTGTTAAATGATTGAAAAGATTGATATGCCGTAAAATCAATCAATCAATTCTGGTAAGTACTAGATTTATCAGCTGAAACATTTTGATGATAGCAGTAATAAAGATAAGGACAATAGTCCAAAAACTTGATTATCAAGGCTGAAGATTTCATCAGCTGAAACATCCTTAAGATAACAATAATAAAGAGAAGGACAATAGTCCAAACGTTCAATTCTGGAATTAAATTTGGGGTAGTCCACTTTCAACAGGGATTTTTTTATCTGTATTATGCAAGTTCAAATTTCACTCATTCTGTTTCATCCACATTTCAAGCTAATAGCTCTGGGAAAGGTATGGAACTGCACATTTCTTCTAGCTATGGATTAAATATTGCATTTGATGCTATTTAAACCAATGTGTTAATGATAAAAAAGACATTTATTATGCTCGTTGAAAACAATAAGTTTTAATATCATGAAAATTGATAAAATAGTCTGCATAAATAAATAGCATAAAAAATATAGCATATTTGTTCAAGGGAAATTAAGTAGAAAGCCAAAGAAATATTAAAACACGTGTTGTGTGCATGCCCGTTGAAAATAACAGGTTTTAATTGATAAAATAGTCTGTATAAATAAATAGCATAAAAAATATAGCATATTTGTTCAAGGGAATTAAGTAGAAAGCCAAAGAAATATTAAAACACGTGTTGTGTGCATGCCTGTTAAAAATTATAACTTTTAATATCAGAAGAGTTGTTAAAATAGTCTGAACAAATAAATAGCATATAAAAAATGTATATTTGTTTGAGGGAAATAGGTAGCAAGCCAAAGAAATATTAAAATACTTGTGTGTGTGCATGCTTATTAAAAATAATGGGTTTTAATATCACAGAATTCGTATTATTACAAAGAATAACTTTTATAAAGTTTTTCAAAGACTAATGTTATAATACCCTCACAAATATATATTTTTTAAGTTTTAGAATGAGGCTTGATAATATACATATTTATTATTCAAACTGCAGTCCTTATCTTTATGTTTATTAAATTCATTATGTTTCTACTAATTATTCCTATCATGAACAAAAAACACTTTCACTTGAAGAAGGCCTTAGGAAAAATTGGCTGAATTGTAGTAAATTTAAGGATTAAGATCAGAATAATAAATATACACACTCACAGATGCTCAAAATATCATCTGTGCATTTCATAGCGGTGTCTTAATGTAGCAATTTAAACTCACATGGTGGTTTGAACAGTAGTAACCTGTGGTATATCATTTAAGTTTAAGCAATAAAATTTACAACTTTAAATTTTCTACTTTTCTAGCGACCAACCTGTATTATAGTGCTGTGTATTTTAATCAACTCTTTGGATCAGAAAGAGGCAATTGCATTTGAAGATAGACAACTTCATGAACCATTACTTGACTTATGAGTAATAGACAGGGGTGGACTGAGAGTGTTATTGGCCCTCAGGCAGAAAATAAAGTGGGCTCCTCTCCCCCCATTTTTTACAGTTAAATGCCATATGTAGAGACTGTGCAGCAGGTGATCTATGCATATTGGCCTAACTCTGTCCGGTAGTCAGCTACGGCCATTGGACACACATGATTTGCAGGCAAAGTGGAGTGACTTGAGTCAGAATGCATGTATTAGAGTGTATAACAAGGACATCCTTAATAATTTTGTTGGTAGCCAGGAAGGCCCTTTTGCAGTACCCGGCTCTCGGACAAGGTCCAATTGACCGATGGCTTAGTCCGGCCCTAGGCAATAGATGTATAAATTGTACTTATGGGTAATAGATGTATAAATTGTACTTATGGGTAATAGATGTATAAATTGAACTTATGGATAATAGATGCACAAAATCAAGGTTTCTTAATGCTGTCAAAGGCAGCAAAAAATGAATGATTACTTCTGTAGTTAAAGGAAATAATAGATAAAATTGAAAGGATTTGTAAATAATAGATATGCTAGTCAAAAGGATCATAAATAATATATGTAACAACCAAAAAGTCTGTAAATATTAGATATGGTGGCCTCAAATGTTTGTAAATAATATATGTAGTAGCCAAAATGATCTATAAATAATGGATATGGCAACCAAAAGGGATTATAAATAATAGATTTGGTAGCCTAAAGAGTCTGTAAATGATAGATGTGGTAGCCAAAAGGAATTATACATAATATACCTAGTTATCAAAGTGTTTTGTATTAAATAGTAATCAGATTATTGGTGATAATAAGGATATCATTATATGCAATTTCAGTAATTAATTACTTGTATTTTTCTAATGATGGGCTACAGGAATAATTTGTTGGGTGAAATGCAAAGGCTATCTATGATTTAGGTTTTAAAAAAAAATTGTCATGGGAAATAGTTCAGGCATTAAATGGCAGTTAATGTTGATATGCCATAATATAGTGAATCCAACACAATTTTTTTTTTGTTTTTGAGTGGGTAGGGGAGATTAAATCCAGAATGAACAATTGGGTCTATTTTTATTGAACTTTTAATGAAATTCATTGTTCTCCTCCCCACCACCAACACCATATACACCAACACACACACATGCATGCATACATGCTCTCACCTCTCTGAGCAGGTGCTTATTTGTTTATTGGTTTTGATTTTCAAACAAATTTACTAAATGTTATTCTTTAAAGTGCTTTTCTTCTTTTTTCTTTTTTTTGTTCAAAGAAAAAGAGAAAAAATATAAGCACATGCCTCATAAATTGTATACTTGTTTGATTTTGTCAATTTAAAAAAAAGTTCTCTGGTTTGTTCTTTTTTGTGGGGGGAGGGGGGTGCTATTTAAACATAATATATGCATTCCTCAAAGGTTTCCTAGTGTCAGTGCCTAAAGAGAGATCTGCTGCTCCATCAGCCTTTATCATTTTCACAAAATCCAATGTGACAGAGAATTTAGTATTGTCCATATTATTCAAACTTCTATTCTTATCTTCATTGTTATATTCTGTTGTAACCTAAAAAAGAGGTTACCAAATAAAAAATAACCAAAATGGAGGTTGGAAAAGAAATATAGTGGTACTTCGGTTCTCGAACTTACTCTGTTCAGAAACCGAGTTCGAAAAACAATTTGTTCAAAATCCGAATCCATTTAACCTATAAGGAATAATGGAAACAATTTTAAGCCAGTCCAAAACCCCATTCCAAACCCTTATTACCATGAAACATGCCAATAATTTTGGTATGTATTATGATAAAATGAATACATACCAACATTATAAATATCATAAAATTATAATAGAATAAAGTCCGAGGGATACAAGAAGGCATTCGCACAAGTCTAGTCGAGAACAACAAAGACCTCCACACCGAGAATGTGTCTCTCATTGTGTATTTTACGTGTTTTCATCTCCTAGGACTAGTGTGAAATCCGAATTTCATTCCAAAACCAATGCAAAAATTTCTCATTTTTTTGGTTCGAATACCAATTTTAATGATATCTGAGATATTCAAAAACTGACATTCCACTGTAGTTTATCTTTATGACATCAAGAAAATATAATACTCACGAGTGAAATTAAATAGTCACCAAGAAAATTTAATAGTCACCAATAAAATATCATAGTTAATAGAAAAATATACGTCACCAAGAAAATATAATAGTCAACATTAAAATATGATACTCACCAACAAAATATGATTTTTTATTAACCACTTTTTCTAATGGTTTTCAATGGTGGCCATTTTGTTTATTTTTAAAGAAGGGGGAGATAATAAAAATGTAACAAAAATTAAATGAAATAGTAATTTAAAATCAACAATAACAATATAAAGTAACATTATTTTAAAACAAAACCAATATTTTATAACAAAAACTATTTATCAGTGACAATTTTAAATGTGATATTCATTCAAAACAGATCCAAATACCCCTAAAAATCTACATTTGAAAGGTCAGTGTTAAGTTGGTCAAGTGGGTGTTAAGTTGGCATTGTTGCCTAGATTGACCAAAACTAAATAGGACTTAAACTTGTATATTATGCTTCTAAAATCTTAGGCTGGTCTCTTTGTTATAAATATATGTAGGGTCTTTAGAGAATCCTAATAAACGAGTGCATATGGTTCTAATAGGCTACAAGCCCAAATGTTTATATTGCTCTAGATTTTTCATTTTGGGACCTACACAGGATGAAAGTTAAAAATATAGGCAAACAAATGCCTTGAACGTCATAGTACTCTCTCCCAACCGCAGATGTTGCAGATTTGTGAGAATTTAATAACAAATGGTAAATTAGTCAGATTTTTGGATAAAGCTAGCCAAAATTTCAGCATCCAATTTGTGTATCACGATTGAAATAATGAATAAATTAATGCAACCAAATTTCACTTGGGAAAAGTTATCAAAAAGTTTCTTATAATATTTTTATACAATTTAAAAAAAATTATGCCCTTCCCTTTTACAGACCATTAAAAATGATGTTTTTTGGGTGACAACACAGCCTATATCTCATATAAAAAGCTAGAGGATAAGTTCTGGTTTTCAACAAATAAACACCAATGATAATTTGATACCTGAACTGTTGTTCTGCCCTTGAATCTCATCTCTTAAAAAAAAGTTACAAAAAAATAATCTATTATTGACTGACTCTCTACAAAGAAGATTAAAATTATTTAGCCTTTGCTCTTCTGGCTTAAGTCCTATGAACCGTTATACAGTTGTGCGTGCGTTTTTAGAGGTTTAAACATGGAAATGTTACAGCTCTCTACTGTTTAATAATAAGATGCATGTAACGAGAAGGTAAGATAGATATTTGAATTCATTGACATAACTTTTGTTTTGCTCTCTGTTTCTGTATTAATTGTTTATTTTTTTATTTCTGTAAAAGCCAAACCCAAGTAATTCTGGGGGAAAACAATTTTGATATTCTATTAGGTTGTTCCAAAAGTTCATAAACACTAGCAAAAAACTGAAATTTTACATAGTGATAAAAGCAACAAAAATTATTCCTCAAAATAAAGATCATTATTTTCCAAGACTTTCTGCCATTGATCTGAAAGCTTTAAGATCTGATTAAAGTACTATTCAGCCAGCCTCAAATCAAAGGAAAATTCAGTTTTTCACAAGTGTTTACAAACTTTTGGGACAACCTAAAATTTTATTTCTACAGAACAATTGTTTGAATATATTTCATACTTGTTCAAGCACCAAACCAAGTTAGGCACAAAGCCAGTTTTACATGCTCATCTTATTCCAGGGCTTTTTGTAATCAGTGTTGCCTTTCATTGGATGAGTTACTCCCATTGAGTCGATGGGCCTTATCTACCCGGGTTTTTCTAGCTCCTCTCTAGAGTTAACAAGC